>JAYMSH010000475.1:0-11013 GCA_036897905.1 Aragoa cleefii | reverse complement strand
TTCTTCATAAAATATTATTTGTAAAATTAGCTTTTCGAGATCATAATACAGAAAGACACTGAAAAACTTATTGATGAAGAACTTGCGAAAGTAATATTCAAAACAGTTTTTAAAAACTATTTATGCATAGATGAATTTTTGCAAACATACCCACTTAGTTAATGGTTAATATGAAATTTTTATAAGATGATACTAAAATGTAGTAATTAGTTGTCACGACCAGGATCCAATCATGATTGGGCGCATCATGTAAAGGTTCGGACAATGAGTTACGTACATCTCAGAGATATGATATTATCTATTAATGGATCGGAGTCAAAGTAATTTTCCAAAACCCATGCTAAGAGTACTGTAATTCAAAATTCCAAGAGAGCCAAATTGAATGGTATCCGATACCGGCGTGGAAGAATCAATGGACGTACGTACGAATCGCGTCCGTGTGAGAACTGTGAATCCCAAATCTCAATATGCAGCCATGACCATTTGTTTGTGGGGACACACATGTACATTGAGGTGGCAGCAAAGACATGCTGCTGTCATCCTATTCAAATTCGAAATGCAAGGTGGCTGCTCCATGGAAGTAGACAAAGAAGCTAAGGGCTGATCCAAAAGTGAAGAATTCACAGAAATAGTGTTCTGAACCGAACCAGTCGACCAATAAGGGAGGGCTCCAGGGTGGACTGTGACGGCTGGGGAAGTTGCAACAATCGATTCCACAGTAGAGGAAAGCTGATTTGCCAGGCTGAGAAAGGGCCGGCGTGGCAGTCTCATTTCCCATGGCCGGAGATGTAACAACCGGTTTTGCAATTGCAAGTCTTTTAAGAAAAAGCGATTGCTGAGACTTATAATCCGTCATTACATCCATAAATTCCGAGCAAACTGAAAATTCCGAAGTTATATATAATCTCTCTTATTTTAGTCAATTTTTATTGAGTTAAATGCGCTTTTGGTCCTCTAACTCATGGTCCTCTGCGAAAGTGATCATTCTTAACTTTTTATTTCAATTTTGGCCCCCGATTTCGCTTTTTTTAACTTGATTTTAGTTCTAATTCACCGTGGTTGAATTATCATCGGCAGAAATCGTCATAAGATGCTGTATCACGCCCTTTATATATGCTGTATCACAAGATGATTATGGGAGATCTCCGATGCCGCTGCTCTACAGGTGGCACTCCACCGGGGATCAGATGCTCAACTTGGCTTCCCTTTCTAGCAGCCTTCTGCCAGCTTTCGGAACGGTTGTGGGTGAAGGCAGTATTGCCCTGAGGAGATTTGTCATTGCACCTTATGATAGGAGATACAGGTACGTCGTAATAGTATATATTAGTATGTACAATTAAAACTCGTCTTCCGATAATTGTTTTTGTCTATGTAAGTGATATTATATCAACAGTTAATGAACATTGGAACTCAATTAAGTTCAAACATTCATCCTACTAAAAACTTAGAATAGACGGAGAGAAACACAGATTTTATATATAAATCTTTGTGTGCAGGTAGGGTCGGATCCAGTTGTTGTAGCTTACAGAAAAAAAATCTTTTCTCGGAATAGGGATGAGAAGGCGAACATCCTATTTTAAAATATTGCAACGGAACACATAACACTTTGCAATTTTTTCGGAATTTAGGGGGCGATCACACTTACCAACACCCCTCGGGTCCTGCCCCTATGTGTAATCTTGTGGGACTGAATCTTTAAAGTTCTCCCGTCTTTTTAACGGCTAGAGTTTGCCAGCATTTCAGGAAGGTATGGAGTAAATATATCATGTTATTTTTATTTTTGGAAGGGTTTTTATTACAGAAAGGAGTTTCCAAGTGTTTCATGAAAGTATGTTTCATCTTGTTTGACATCATTTAGACCTTCTAAGGAATTTATCAAATTATGAAGTACGAATTTTTTAGTATAAATTACAAAATGATACTACACACAAAAATATATTATTCGCTAACCCCTAAATGTCATTTATTTCTGAAAATTCACATTTTCCAAAATAATTTTTCACTTCTTTTTCCCAAATTTGCCATTTTGCGGCTAAACAGAGGCCATATTATTTTGTTAGCGTAAATTAATATTAACTAGAAATTAGAAGAAAAAAACTGACTTGGAAGGAATACTAGAAGAAAAATTAATACTGCAAGTAGTGTTGAAAAATACAAAGATAAACCACAGTAACTTGGCTATTTATATCGAGTGCTGCTACTTGTATTGTCAGGTTCTATAATTCAACTGGAATCAAGACTATCGAAAAGAAGCCAAAAACCTAAATGATTTAATTATATATTGAAGTCATTTTTATAAATACAAAGTTGCTAGGCTAAATTTCACAATAAGCTGAACCGAATGAATCTGAACTTGTCCGAAATGAACTTATTTTAGTAGATTAATTGATTTGAACTGATCCGAACTGAACATAATTTATTGAATTTTAACTGAATTGAAAATCTTTTTAAATTAAAGTATGCAAAACCTTAATCTTCCAAATCGAACTATAATATATTAAAAAAGAAAAAAATCAATAATTTCAAACTATATAATTTACCACCCTTGTCAATTCACCCACTACAGCTTGATTCATAGTTTCATTGACTAACACCATTATTCTATTTACTTAATTATCGGTCACGTTTGTCTCTGATTAAGATTTCAACGCTAAGCTAGTGTTTGTTGCTCACATGACAATGATGCCCCATTACCCTTGGGCCCATGCTATCAGCAATGATTAATATTTATTAATTATGAGTTTAACATTTTACTGATTTTGTGCTCTGATGAGGCTATTTTCTTACTACTCTAGTACTAAAGAAAACATACATCATTCTTATAACGATTATGCGATGTTTCGATTAGTGATTCATTTTCAATTAGAATAATGTTCATTTACTATTCCAAGATTCCCTCCTGAAGGAGAAAATACTAAGAGATTGAAATAATACAAAATACTTTAAATTTTCACCAATATATGTCGTGATTAATTTAATTTAGCAATAGCTTACTAAATAATATTATTTCATTACAGAACTCAAACTTATAATTATATGTTTAATTGTAGTTTTATAACGATTTAAGTTCATGTTCACTTTAATGTTTCGTCTCAGTTTGGATTTTACCTGTTTTTATTAAGGTTGTGTGATTTTTAACTTAAAAGATATTAAATTCAGTTCGATTCAACTGAAGAGAAAATTTTGTATCGAAATCGATCCAGTTCCATTTAATTCAGTTCAACTTCTATAAATTGAAAATATTATGACATAACTGAATCTACTACTAGTCTAGTGTACTTGTCATTCAGGTCACGATCAAATTTAGATCCAATTTAGAAGGGTGCAAGATGAAAATTTTGTATAAAAATTTAGATGGATATGAAAGGATTTTATAAAATATTTGGTGGAAAAATGGACTTTTCAGAATCTCCCCTCATTCCGATTTAACTCAGAGTGTCCAAGGATGACCTACGAAAAAACCTTAAACATGCGTGTTTTGTCTTCATGTAAATGTAACAAGCAAGAAGAAACAGTAGTACGCTTGATGATGCAGGTGGTGGCAAACTTTTCTGGTGGTAATGGTGGTGTACTCAGCATGGTCATCGCCATTCGAGCTAGCGTTCAGGAACATGTCAACCAGCATACTATTGCCTCTTGACTTGGTGGTTGATTTATTCTTCGCCATCGACATCGTTCTCACCTTCTTCGTCGCTTACATGGACAAAACTACTTACTTGCTCGTCGATGAACACAGAAAAATTGCCACAAGGTATCCAACTTACTTACATCCAGTCGTCTGCTGTGTCATATTACCATACATCAATTTGTCAAAGCTCATTCATTCTACAGGTACATTACACATGTGGTTTCCAATGGACGTAGCCTCTACATTACCATTCCAATCTATATATAGAATTTTCACAGGGAAATTAAGTCGCGGTGAAGTTTTTGGCTTCCTCAATTTGCTCAGGCTTTGGCGACTAAGACGTGTCAGCGAACTTTTTTCCAGGTATATACAAACTGGTTGGTACTTATTCTTAGACATTCTAAAATTAACGCTTTTGACATTTAACTACGATTGATTTGGTTTCGGAAAAGCATTTCATTTTTTCCCCCTCAAATGTTAACCCAGACAATGTATCTAAGTCTTAAATCACTTGCATCAATCAGGTTAGAAAAGGACACTCGCTTCAGCTACTTTTGGACAAGATACTGCAAATTAATATGTGTAAGTATATATCCTAGCTCAATGTCATGTGTATACATCCACTATCCACAGGACTCAGGGTTGTATCCTGCATACTTAATGACAGGTCACATTGTTTGCAATACACACCGCCGGTTGCTTCTATTTCTGGCTAGCAACACATTACCGCACGGCTGATGACACATGAATTGGATCTCAAGTTCCTCACTTTGAAGAGAGAAGTATCTGGCTAGGATATACATATTCCCTATATTGGTCGATTGTCACCCTCAGTACGACAGGGTATGGTGACCTGCACGCACAGAATACAGGAGAGAAGGTCTTCTCCATCTTCTACATGCTTTTCAACATTGGTCTAACAGCCTACTTGATTGGCAACATGACCAATCTAGTCGTCCATAGTTCGACTCGAACATTTGCCATGGTAACAATCTCAATCTAGCAGAACTTACAAACTACATATCCAGATTATCAGCCTAATATGCTCATGTACTAAGCTTATCACACATTCACACTGGTTTCAAAAAATAAAATAAAAAAACTTATAAATAATTATTTTCTTTTCCTAGAATCAATTTTGCATAATTATTTTCTTTTCCTAGAATCAATTTTGCTCAGGCTTGAACAACTTATGCAGCTACTATAAACATATATAATGAGATGCTTTTCTAGATTCCTCTGGCAAACGCTAGAAATCTCTTAAAAGGGCAGAAAAGCCCCAAGCTATTCAAAAAAATTCCCGCAAACACTTCGTTCAAATACCATGATTTTGCCAATAAATGTTGCCTCTGAAGTTAATTGCACCAAACATATGGTATTTATTGATGTTCTATGTGAAGAGGGACACAGTTCATGAGATACTACGATATGCAAGCAAAAATAGGCTTCCAGAAGGACTAAAAGAGCAAATGTTAGCACATGTGACTCTCAAATTCAAGACAGCAGAACTTCAACAAGAAGAAGTACTTCAAGACTTACCTAAAGCAATAAGATCCGGCATTGCACAGCATCTCTTCCGCACAGTTGTTGAGAATAGCTACCTCTTCAAAGGGGTCTCTGAAGACTATATTGTCCAGTTGGTAAGGTCAAGTTTCTTGCGATTATCTCTACAAGCAAAAAGATGCCTCGAGCACATAAAAGATAGAACAAATATCTTCAATTCATAATATCTCTGCTCTTTTTGTCACAGGTACCGGAGATGAGAGCAGAATATTATCCACCCAAAGTCGACATTACCATACAAAATGAGATCCCAACAGATTTCTACATTATAGTCTCCGGAGCAGTGGTAAAAAAAGAACTTGACTGAGTACTTATTTTGCGCATCTATACAGACAATATCTTAAATTTTTCCCAAACTGCAGGACGTGCTAACGTACAAGAATGGGACAGAGCAGGTATGCAGTTCTTAAATACCTTATGAAGTTACAATTGACAATCTTCATTTAGTTAAGAGAAACATGGGCAGATTCATGATTTCTGAGCCACTTCCGCCAATACAGAAAAAAAGATTTTTTATATACCCCCATGATATCTTAATGCCAATCTAACAATGGAATAGTCCTCCAACAAACATACAGATCTTATGACAGTCTCTGTAACAGATATTCAATATATGGGAGCTCACAGATAAAGATTTGAAACACAATTTTTTTCAAGCAGATGAAAGATATACATCATCAAATCACAGAACATGCCAAATTATGCAAAAATGCATAATAGAGTAAATTGCAAGGAATATACAAAACACACCAAATCCTCCAAGTCAATTAGTCTAGTAGGAACTGAACATGTCAGTTCATTCTATCCTGAAAGTTCATGTGTCTATTAATTGCAATTGTGCCATATTGTTGCCCAAGGGTATGTCCAAGCTAATAGAAGACTCCGTAGAAGACCTTAATCAAGCTTTCACCAACATCGCAAAAAAAAAAAACTGCATAAAAAGGATCCAATGTTATTCCTCAACATTTCTAATGTTATTTAAATTGCAACTATTCCAAACTGTCCATAATGTAGCTGACACAGCATCACGATAGATGAAAGAGCTATTTTCATGTTGAGGAAAAAGAAAAACGGGAAAAGGAAACTGAGAGGGAAATTTCCAGTTTGTTTCTAAATTAGGGTCTCCAGGGATGTTCGGAGAAATTGGAGTAATCCTCAATATTCCCCAGCCTTTCATGGTGAGAACAAAGAGGCTTTCTCAGGTCATCCGGATTAGTCACAAAGACTTCAAAAAATTGGTGCAGTTGGAAAAATAATTGTCTCAAATTTTCTTCAGGTAACAGTTCTGACTTCTTCGGGTACATGCATAAACATCAGGCAGTATACAGGAGCTACTTAATGACTACTACTTTTGTGTAATAAGTAGTTTAACCATCTTCTGATATCATATTCCTTCATTCCATAGTATCAATTCTAATTACCATTTTGCATGGTCTAAGCCTACTAATGCTTCTGAACCTCAGCATCTGAAGGACTTAAAGACTGAGGAGAGAGCAGAGATGCCATTTGTAGCAGACTTGATCGGCGAATCAGATGCTCAGGTAATCTTGGATCTTTGTACAGAGGTCTAAATCATGACTATACGGCTCCCACACTGTCAGAATAAACTTTCTACTTTGTTGGTTCAATCCAACATTGTTAGAAACAGTTAATGCCTAACCAGAAGAAACAAATTTACAGAATGGAGAGATACTAGAATTTCCATAGTGCTCTAAGAACCAGTATGGATTAAAATAGTTGAACATAATCCAATCATATAGAATATTTTTACCGTTAATTTTTTCGAGCGGGAGCATCATATAACATGAAAAGGAAGTCTAGAAAAACTGTATATGGATACTTGTCCATTTATCTCCATGTCATATGAATTTACACTATATCAGTAACCAATAAATGCTAAGATGGTAGACTAACCTTTTCAGGCCATGGCATCAACTGAGGAATCTCAAAATCATGAAGGGACAAGCCAAGAAACAGACAGTAAGCTTCTATCCTACTTGTAACTAGTTTAACCTGGCATTCACAACTTAAGTGTACTTTTATTATAAGCAGCTAATAGGTGAGCTTGCAATAAATGAGCAGATCTTTTATCATAATGCATTTTGTGGCAAAAGTTAGCTCAATTATTAGTGTTCTCAACATGGCTTAGAGAGCCGTGACCTAAATGTCCATCAATTGAAGTTTCTAGATGAGCCACATTTAGCATCAGAGCAATAAGTAACTTACTAGTTTTTCTACTATGCTACATGTATAGACGTGAGAGTATTTTAATTTTAGTTTTGCATTTATTACTTTACTGCCTATAAAGCATGTCAAAGGATAAACAGAATCTATTCCATTGATAAGTATTCATTTTAGCCAGCTCAACCGCATGAACCTGGTGTTTTTATTGCATATGACTTATGATATATACATACCGTTCTTTCCCTGCATGCACTTGTGTGCATTCAAGGAACAAGAACAATAGTATTATATGACATCTATACTTACAAAACTGCCAAAACTGGGCAGGAAGCCCCTGGGTGTACACACCAGACACACTTCCAATAAGGGTGGTAATCCATGGGCATCATCCTGATCTCAAACAAGTAGAAGATGGAGGGAAACTTGCACATCTTCCGGATTCAATTGAAGATCTACTGTCATTAGCAGGTGAGGATTTATGTGATTGTAACAAAACATAACCATGTCGACCATTCCTGTGCACAAGGAGCTGGAATTAACAATTGTGATTCCTGAAACTTAAAATTGCTATGTGCAACATATTTTACTTAACTTTGCATACACCATAGATCTCTCATGCTCTTACTAATACAACTACAAATAAGATGGCACAGATTGATTTTTGAGTTTACAACTGTAATTTGATGAACACAGAAAAAAAGCTCGGGAAAAGAGGAACAACAATTCTCATGGCTGATGGCTCTCAAGTGGAGGAAATTAGTGCTTTGAGAGACAACGATCACTTGTACATATTGTGAGTGTCATGCTACAATACACTAAGATGTGGAGCAAAGCTTTTATGGTAAGATTTGAATTGTATAAATCTATAGAAAAAAGAGAATATGATACTTTTGAGTCATCGTGGGGATGAATGACAAACCTCAGCTATTCAGTTAGAAGTACGATTATTAAGCATATCAAGCACTGTAAGAGCTGCTTTCTGAAAATGATCCCTCTCTTCCTCCAACGATTTCTTTCTGTGGAATACGGAATCTTTGGACTTCTCTATCTCTTCAGTTATGCCAGCAGAGTTATGATCAATTTCACGGAAATGTTCATATACAAAGGCAGTAAGTTAATATGCAAACAAGAACAGCTGTTTGACATCAGCTTGCCTTAAAACAATACATCGTTGTGTCTAAAAAAGATATAACAGATGTTTCCCAAATAAATGCAAAGTGGAGAGAATGATGGAGAGAGTAACAGAGTTCAACGAGTTTATCAGATTCTGCGAAGGAGGGCACATTTAAGTATTTCAGACACTGGAAACCCAGTAGCAAGTACAGGATATCAGAATCAGATAGACTAACTGTAAAAAATAAAATGATTGTCTCTTAATATGATTCAACAAAAAATCATAAACATGCTGGTCAGCCGGCAGCTTACTTTATCATCTTAAGCATGTTGTCCATCCCCGCCTGCACGTTCTGAGAAAGATCTGGTCATATCAAATACAGTTTTGATTTATCATCAACAATATTGTCCAATGTAGTTAAGCATTACGAATTCAATGTGATACGAGTATTAAGCATATTATGTCAACAACAATGAAGACACACATCATCAGGACGGGACCGTAAAAGAATCTTTAGCTTTTCATGTTGTAAACTAAAGGAAATCTTCATTACTTATCAAAGTGCAAAATCATGATTTCAGATAAGGTCCATAGAATTCATTGTGAACGTACAGTCTTCATACTGCAGTGCATGTGACCTACATCTGTATAACAATTGAATACATCAAATCACCAGCAGATAATTCAGATAAGCTAAAAATGCAGCGTATGCATATAGATCCTATAACTTGAGGAAATAGTGTGATATACTCCGTGACATTTTCACAAACGAAAAGTTGCAATATCCTCATCATGACAGTCTGTGCTCCGGACATATCGTACTTTACTGATTTAATACTAATTGATGCACATAGTAACAGTAAACGACTAATATCAACAATCTAGGGCACAAGTTCTACAGTAAATCACATAATACTTTACTTATGATACTAAATTGATGCAAGGAGTTTCTCAATTTCATAAATCCTCAATATAAAAACTAGGAGAAACGCCAAATCGGGCAGGAGCAACAACTACACATAATTAGGTCAGACTAATATGATAGATCGAAGACACTAATTACGTGAATCCATCCGTAATTAACCTAAACATATTCAAACACTTGACGAAACAATAGTCCTAAATTATTCGATAATTACCAAGCATCATTTCAAAAACATTTCCAAATCTCTAAGAAACTGACATAAAACCAACACTACTCCTTGAAAATGAGAAAGAAAAAAAAAGAGTAATTCATCAGAAAAATGATCATTGCGTATAGCACCCATAAGTGAGCATGTGCAACAAGTGGAGAGAGTAATAATAATACCGATGATGAGAGAAGATAGCTGAGAATCGGCTTCGGAGATGACAGCGAGTTCTCTGCCGGAGTAAGGTGGTGAAGACGCCATAATTTTTATGCTGCTGCTGTAGAGAGAGAAAGGCAGAGATGCAGAAAGATGTTCAGTAAGGAAATGAAAAGTGAGCGTGCATTATATATACTGCAGAACTTTGGTGACATGTTTTTGAATATTTTAGCATATAGAAAACAAAACAAAAAAAATGAAAGTTCAGAAAACGCCAAATGTTTGGGAAAAATTCGTTCTTCCCAACAAAAATAAGAAAGAATGGGTTCACTCACTCATCTTTTCATTCTTACGGAATATAAACTAGAATTTTGTGTTTTCTTTTCTTCCACTTCCTCGATATTTTCATAATTATTTCCTAATGCATAACAAAGACAACAATGACATATCAGAAGAGTATGTCACATTTATATGCATATCAGACGGTCTCAACGATCTCATATGATCAAATAGGAAATAGGAGGCAAACTCAAAGAGACACGGTGCTGCCGTATGTGAAACACCCGGCTATCAATACATTAGTAACAATTTTTATAGTTGAGTGGATGGAGTACCCATTTCTTGTGGCTTGGTGGCCTGGGTTTGAACCCTCGTTAGTGCACTTTTCTTTTTCCTTTCTTGTTTTGTTAGACTAGCAGCAATGGTGAATCTCGGTTGAGCGTCACCCGTTAGCGACAAGGGGCGTCACTAGGAGACCGTTAGTCGCCCGAGGCGACGCTGGGACTGACGAGCCATTTTGTTTTTTGTTTTTAATTCTGAAACGAAACGACGACGTTCGTTTCAGAATGAAACGTCATCGTTTCGTTTATGGCAAAAATAAAAAATGGGCTAGCCGGCTGACTGGCTCAATGGGACAGTGACACGTGTCACTGTCCCGTTTATTACCGTTGGTACAGTTTTCAACGGAAAAATAACTGATTTTGGTCTTAAAAAATCCAAAAAATTATAAAAAAAATTACCAACGACTATAATTATTTTTTCTCTATAAATAGACACCAAAATCTAATATTTTCAACACACTTCTCATTCCAACCTCATATCTCTCATAATTAAACTCAAAACACTTTCTAAACTCAAATTTTTATTTTTTCTCCCTCTTTAAGCCATGTCTAACATTTCTCCCAATATGAGTCCCGAAACCATCAACGTCATCTTGTCAAACAAAGAATACTACCTTC
>JAYMSH010000474.1:0-11013 GCA_036897905.1 Aragoa cleefii | reverse complement strand
GGTATCATCATCAACCTCGACTTCCTCCTCGGGTCCTTGAACAGCGACAACCTTCTTTTCCTTGAAAGGACAATTATACTTCAAATGCTTAGTGCTATTACATATGTGGCATGTTTTGGACTTACCCGAAACGTCAGTCTGCTGGGTTGTGTTGTTGGCCAACATCTACTTGGATGGGCGGTCTCTCCCACCTTTATCTTTGTCCGTCTTTTGAGCCTTCAACTTGTCTCCCATTGGCTTCAACTCTATGAAAGACTCGACCACCATGATGGCCGCATCCACATCTTGGACGTTCCTCCGCTGCATCTCTTGTCTAACCCACGCCTAGAGCCCATCAAGGAAAGCAAACAACTTATCCTCGGGTGTCAATTTTAGCAACTTCCATCTCATGGTCCTTGACGTAGTCCTTGAGCGTCTTGTTGTGAGCTAGCCGCTTCAACTTCTTCCGAGCCTCAAATTCCACACTCTCCGCGTAGAACTGGCACTTGAGCTCAGTCTTAAAATCATCACACGTCTCCCTTTTATATGAGCCTTGCTCAGTATTCCATATTCTCCACCATTGACTCCTCCAGTCGCGCCACTCGACTCTCCATGGAGGGTACCCAATCTGCAGACTTCTTCATAGTCCTCTTTGACACACTTGACCAGCTTTGATGTTGGTATTGTCGGAGACGCCATAATTTCCGGCCATTCCTCCTCCTTGCACGAGTCTCTTGCTAGCATCCTTAAATTCACAATAACTAAAACCACGACCTCAACCGATATATGATACTACTTGTCATGGGATAGAAGTTTGATTATTTAAATTATCTAAAAGAACCCGTGTGACACTAGCTTTGATCGCCTCGAGCCAAACTAGTAAGCATAACCAAATATTGCTAGAGAAGGTAGGAAGTAAGAACAACTTAGAGTATGTGAGAAAGATGTGTATTGTATTGCTTAAATGTTTTTTGACCCCTATTATACAAGTGTTATGACAATATTGGAAGGTTCTATAACCTTCCTAATTCTATCAGCTTTTAGAATGTTTCTAGAAAGCTCCTAGATCTATTCAAACTGTTCTATACTATCCAATAACATTTCACAAGAATAATTCTGGATATTTGCATGTGTCAAAATATCAAAGGCGTGAGGGTAAATTGCAACCAAGTCTCCGGAGTTCTTGAAAGAAGCTCCCCCAAACTCATGATAAAATACGCCCAGCCTCCGAGATAATTAATCCGGAATTCTGAGACATGTCATTGGTGCACTAGTAGTTCAATCTGTCATTTCCAGGAGCTTGCGTTAAAACACAAAACAAAAATGGATGAGCTGGAGCATGGAGTAGAGGCAGTTGTTTTATTTGCGAGAAGCAAGATCTTGCTACTCAATGGAGGAGGACTATTGATAGCGCTGATATGATCTTGCAGAGAACTATCATATCAGAATTTGCAAATTGTACTGTTATTACAGAATACGAGCCGTCATGGACTGTACAACGGTTCTAGCTATTAGTAATTACTTCATCCATGCGCTAATATTCACGTCATAGGAATTAGGATGCAATTTATGACCGATTAACAGGGAAACTGGTGGAGTAGGATGAATCAATGAAGCTAATGAAGAGAGAATGTTCATCATTTGGGCAGCTTCTCAAGGAATATTGGTCTCACAATCAGTCTGCGTAATCACAATGACCTGAGCTTCTGCTACTTTCGCAACTATGCCTAAGTTATTGAGTGAGTGTAGAACTGTCAGTTCAACCATGCTACCGAGAAACAGTGTGTTGCAATACGAGAAATTGTCCATCTATATGCAGCTTCAGGCTAGTTGCATGTTGGTACATGACTTGACAGATAGTTAACACAGATATGATTCCAAAGGGGCAAGAAATCAAATAGAAAAATTGTTTACATGTTGAAGAGATAAACATTCTGCTAAAATATTAATATTCTATTCCAGCAGTAACAACAATATACTTTGCTAATTATTCATCGATGATAATGCTCTTAATGAGAAAGGCTGTTTCCTAAAGGTTCTGCCGCTGGTGAACCCAGGATCTTACATGTAAAGATAAACAGAATCTTTGCACGACACCACATGTAGAATAAGTGGTCAAAATTATTGTTATTAGCATCAAGGTCCTCCAAGTATGGCATTCTCTATATCTTCTCTACTCAGTGCGTAACTGAATCGCCTCCCAACATCGTTTTCAATATTTCCTGGTCCATTCTTTAGATACCTGCAGAATCAGCAATACATTTGACGGTCAAAAGTAGCTGCAGTTCTAACTGAGATTTGAACAACAAATTGTTCAGGAGACAAAATAACATAAACACAGCCCATACAACTTTTTTTTAAAAAGTTATTTCAATGCTTGATGCACTCCATGCAGCTCAATCTATTCTTACTGAATCACAGATTTCAAATACGAGCGCAAGCATTGACGCAGCCGTTACTAGCTATGTCAGTTACTGATAATAGTTCAGAGATATCAGGCCTAGAAACAGGGCAATGTGTTAAAATGCAAGTGCAAAAAAACTGCATAATCTAACTAAGTGTGCAATAGCCCCTCTACCCTTCAGGGAGACAACCGCTATAGTATAATGATACATTAATGCTGCATAAAATATCCACTCCATCCCCTCCCTAACCGGTAGAAACGGGGAGCAGGGTGCTGGTTCTAGGCATGGAAACAGCTATATTGTGAATAAAAAAATTAAACTACAAGGTAAGACAGCACACAGCACCCACGCAGAGTTAGGGTATTTTACCCTTTATTAAATCAGTGCAGGAGAAGGGGTCGGCACATTAACCCCCTAGTTTGCTCTCACCGGAAAATCTAGTCCACCTATATATTCAAATATTGAAAGTTTGATCATTTAATAATAAGAAACAGATCAAAATCACCAACATTTGGAAATAGGTGAACTTGGTTGGTCCACTTTCTATCGTTAAATGATTGAATTTACCAACATTTAACAATAGTTGTATAGTGGTCTTAATTTCCCGGTGCGAGCAAACTAGGGAGTGCATGTGCCAATCCCGTCAAATCGGGGGACTAAAATTGCCTTTCTCCCTGCAGCGTCGGAATATGAGTTGAAATCTCATAGTCTTCCCAAATTTGTGTGTAGTGATCCTCGAGCCTAAATATAAGTCAAACAACATTCTCCTCCTGTTCTTAACAAGCACTTAAAGTTAAAGGCATCATGCATCAATCCTATTAATGTGTCTCCAATCCATCTTCATCAAAAACACCAAAGCACAACATTCAATCACTAAAAGCCTTCACTAATTCACACCCACAAAATCATGAACAAGCAACAAGTAGACCATAAAAATTGAAAATAAATAAATATATAAATAAAAAAGACAGACCTTATGTACAAATCAGTAACATCGAGCGAAAGCTGGGCGTGCCAATCGGATTTCTCAACAAACCAAATAGCTCTATCATCTCTACTCTGATAAAATCCCAGTTTCTTTAACCACGCCTCAAGACAAGGCAAGCTGTGGGAGTACAAGGGCTTGTTTTTATCCGGTAGTTTCTGCAGCCACTCATCGTCGTCATCTGGTTTTGAAACCTGCGACTCTTCTTCTTTGGACGAATTGGAGCAGAAAATGGTGGTCTTTCTTGTTGAGAGGAATAGGGGGGTGGGTTTGAAAGTTGAGGGGGTAATTGGGAATGTTAATCTTGCGGTGCAGAAGGAGACTTCTGGTGGAAGGACTGAGAGTTTGAGGATGCAAATGGCGGGCATTTTGCCTTGCTACTAGCGAATGGAATTAAGGTGTGAGGGATAGGCGAATGTAGAGATACTCCATTTGATAAAAGTTAAAAATTTAAGATGGGGCTTGCACGACGTCGTTAATGTTCTTTCCTTTCTTTTCTCCTTGCATTCCTTTTTCAAGTTTATGAACAGGTTATTGTCTTTGCTGTGCCAGATATATGGAAAGCCATTCTGAACATCAAATTTGAAATAGTCGTAAATGCCCTACAATTTGCACTGTATCCAGATCAGTTTCTACATAGGTTACTTCATATCTGGAAGGACTTAAGAGTAGAAAGATTATTTCTCGGCTCTGAAACTTAAGAAATCTAGCATGCACATACTGGTGCAGCTTGATCAATATCCACCATGAAATACTTTTAAGAGACCAGGAACAGAGCTACTCAAATGAAAATGCGATCAATCACAATTCAGAGATGCATAGCAAAATGTTTTATAACACCAGAATATGAATGACATAAAAAATGAGAACAAAAAAAATCAAATATAATGTTGGAAAGAGCATACAGGAAACCTTTCTATGAAAGAAAGTATTGAAGAAATGACACTGCAAGAGCTTCTTAGGCTCCCCTTTTTCCCTCTGGTTCAACAATTCAAGATACGTGTTGATGACTTGCAAAGCAAGAAACCCCATAACGCTTTCACCTATGACCATCTAGTTCTGCTCAAACCACCTTTGAAGAAAATTCATTTTGGGCTCTAGATCAACTATGATATTATTCACCAATTGCCATAATGCTTCACTTTGGTCCCTTGTCCTTACACATTTCTCATCCAGTCAAGAAAGAACACGCATAACAAAATTTTCCAACATGACGTTCTGAAGTAAACGTTAACTGACAATTGAAATGACATGTTTCCTTTTAAAACGCACAAAAGCTAGTTATTAGATGGCCAAAGTGGTGCTTTGAATTGTTGCATAATTCAGAATCATAATTCAAACTCGTCGCAGTAAAAACATAACACCTCCATTGATTTCTCATTAATATTAAAATATTCCGTGTTATAATGTAAATGCAATAGGATGAAACATGCGAAATGGGAAAAAGAGAAGAATAAAAAGGATGAATCACCCCTACCCTCATATTAACTTCCGCTAAGATTTGCTTTTCAGTAAAACTTTTATTCATTCAATGAAGCTATACAGAGACTGTCTGAAAACTCCTGATAAACTCATAAAACTAAGAGCAAAAGCAGTAGCAAACATCTGGTTTCCATATCAGTTGATGTCACAAACAGGCTTAAATACTTACTCGGTCTCTTCTTGAAACCAAGAGTAATTAAACCTACACACCACTTCATGATCATCCAGAACACTGTTTAACACAAAAAACAATGAAACAATCAACCATGGAATGGAAGCACATTACATTACCAAAGAAAAAAAATACTATTAAGTTACCCAAAAAATACTACTCCAAAACTGCTACTACTTACCGCTTGCATGGTAGTTTTCGGATTTCTATCTAGAATGAAAAAAGTGAAAAGATATTCGGATGTCTAACCTGAAAGGAGATGAGATAGCATTCAGCTCAGAGGCATAAATACATCCTGATTACTACTATCTAAATACTTTCAGTGACATTGTAATCTCAATTGTGATGAATTAGCTACGATGCACTGATAGACTTGGGGCAGAATAGCAATACACTATGTGCTTTAGGCTTTCCCAATGGTACCAAGATTCATCTTTGATAATTTGGCACCCACTAAACTCAAAACAACAAATCAAAATGTAGCTAAATGGACCACATAAGATATTTAAACTGTTCTTCATCAAGTTTCCATTATGGACTGACAAGTTAAGGAATGTAGGATATTCCAAAGATTCCTAAAGTAGGAACCTTAGGAACTTGAAAAATTACAAACAACATAAAGCTAATATCAGTGAACAAGATTCCCAAGAATCTAATTAAGTTCACTTATGAATAGTGCGATCTACAGAAAAATTTACCTGGAATAGCTATCCTAGAACTTTCGGAATCAAACACCACTTAATTCACCTTTCAGTTTCAACTTCGGACATGCTCTCATATCCAATTTCACGGCACGCTACATCAGTTAAAGAAGCTACAAAATATAAAAGAATTCACCTGGAACATCTACCCAACACAGACAAAATATACATGAGAAAATTAGTTGCCGGGTCGAATCGAAGAAGGCAAACAGACTTTTCTTCATAGCAGAATATGGTATTGTAGCAGCAGTGAAAAAAAGAAGATCGTTAGGTGTATTGGAGAAGGTGATGAACGCAGGTAAAGAAAACTAAAATCGATGTTAGAAGACGAAGGGAGGAGTGGGCGGTAGGATGAGGGAGAGAGAGGAGTTGAGAGACGCGGTGAGAGAAGGCGATGAAATTAGATGAGGAAAGAAAGACGAACAAGGAAACAACACATGCGATGACTCGCCACGCGCCTATTCACGCGCCGTGAGTCTTTTATATACATACATTTAATCAAATCAGAATTCTTAACAAATAAGAAAATCATTTAAAAGTCCTAAGTGATAAAGTAACTAAAACAAAAGGAACATGAGTACATTTCGACACCGTTAAATAATCCACATCATGTAATGTTTATGATCAAATTAAAATTTTTTAAAATTGAATTCAAAATCATTAATTACTCCTTTTTAAACTTTCATCAATTAACCGTCACCACAAACCTACCACCTCCATACACCACAAACAACCATCAGAATTCCTAAATCACCCACCACCAACGGAAGGTTCGTCAAAATAAAGAAAAGCTAAGCCCAATCCGTCCTCCATCAAAGCCTGAACTATTAAGCATCCGTCTCGGTGAGGAAGTAAAAGCATATTGAGACTACATGTTGAGATCCATGAGGAAGTAAAAGCAGATTGAGATTACCTAGGTTTAAATTCATCCTTGCGACTAGTGAGCAAAATTCTTTAAACATTGACAAAGATCATACAATATGAGTAGCAGATGGAGAAACTAGTAATGGATATTATTAAATTGATTCTATTACAATGGGATACCTAAACATTTAGCAGCAGCATCGACCAGTACAATGGGATTCTGTCTCTCACCATAAATGTTTCTACTACCTCTTCACTTCAGTCAAATAAATATAATTTTACAACTCACTTGTAACAACACATTGGCCAGCGAGTTATAGTACGACATATTTCTCAGCAAGCAATCCTTGAAACCTGAATATATCTTGACAATAGAGGAGAAACCTGCCAAAAAGGGTAAAGCATATATACCAGTTCTAGTTCATCCCAGAGATTTCCTTGACAGCATCTTTGATTGCATGAAATATCATCTTCTTGATCTTCAATAATAACAAGACAAAACTAGTCTTCTTAATTAAGGCGCAAACAATAATTAAACTGCGCAGGATATGTATATATATATATATAAACCAGGTTGTACCTCGAGTTTGTCTTCTTTGGCCCTATGATTTTTGGGAAGAAGGCGGCATGCTTCAGTCAATCTAACACACTCTCCGGCATTTTCTGGTGAAACGAAGTCGAGTGCAACCTTTATGCATGACTTCAAATTTCTCACTTGGTGGGGGCAACCAGCAGGTATAAAAACGGCATCACCCAATTTCTGAACAAATGTCCACGGTTCGATACCTACACAACCGAAATTCTGAACCATTAATCCTTTATAATAAACATTCATTCATGAATTAAAGAAATTGCTATTAGACTAACCATATTCCTCTTTAAGCCTCTTTTTATGCTCCATTGACAGATAAACAGATTGATCGTGAATAGGATGGACAATCTGAAGCAGGCCAGTTAGTAACATGTACTATCATGTAAATTACTATAATTTTGCATATTACATACTACTACAATGAATGTCAATAAAACTTTTGCATATTAATTACCTGTGGTATGGGGTTACAATGGATGTGTCTGAACTCGTTCGAGTGCTTCTTTACATATTCCTCCAGTAGTGGAATATCTTCCCTCCGGAAAATATCCCATAGGGCACCACCTTCAGGATCAGACAAACTTTTCGCTGAATCCCGAGTTCTACTAGTACCTTCACCGCTTCTCCAGTCAGGAAATCTTTTTCCGTGGCCTTTACTAGAAGATTGTTCCCACAAGCCGGAAATTCTTTTATCATTGCATTTCTTCTTGCCTTTTCCATATATGTCTCTTTCGTCCTGGGCCGCATGCGTCTTTTTCAATTCTTTTATTTTTGAGATCTGCTCAGCTGTGAGACTCACTTCCTCTATATGTGTCAAGACAGTAACTGCATCTGACATATCAAGATGCAATTTGGTAACGGAATCTCCCCGTCCCAATTCCTGGGAAATTCCGTAGGCAATATACGTTTTAGGGCCCAGGTCTGCCTTGAGAGACGTGTCAGGTAGCTTAGCGGCCAGATTCAAGTAGCCATGGTGAGGATGAGTCAAGTCCTTGAAAGGCAGGGAACTGATGAACTGAGCTGCAAGATGAGGAAACTAGTGGATACTTATGTCAACCTGTTGCCATAAATAGAAAAACTAGATGAGTACCGGAGCACAGCAAATCAAAGTAAACGGAAACTAGAGTTAACTTCATAACCAGATTATAATCACATGGCAAAGTACATGTAGGGCAGAAAAAACAACAACAAAAGAAGAAAAATCTTAGATACCGAAGAGGTACCACACTTGAAGAAGTGAAAGAGTCTGATTTGAAAGAATAGCTGCTCGAACTTAAGCTAAAGTTCTGAAACAGTTTTACTTTCAAATGCAGGCAGATGTAGCACCGGCACGAAAGATCCAGTTGAAGTGCAATACACCGGCACGAAAAAGAAAGAAAGTTTCCGTACAACTTAATGAAGACATAACTAATCTAAAACACTGATCCACATGGATTTCGTTTTAAAATTCTGGTAAAGCTCTTCTTAATCTCCTATAAGACAATATTGGAATTCAGGATAAATAAGGATTTGGATTCACAAGTATAGTAAACACAAAATTCACATTGAGAAGGAAAGATGGGAACAGATAACATGATGTCTTCTAAGACTGCGTAAACTACAAATGCTACATTAATAGTATATCCAGAATCAGATTTGTTAAATACTGAGACGCGCGTATACTCAGGAAACTTGACAATTATAGAGGACAGCGGTAAAAGCACTCATAATCACATCAACTCCTGCATAAACAAGATCAGTTTCTCCATATGCCACAATCTACATGCTGAGGACATACGAAAAGAAGGGGAAAGAAAATAAAAAAAGAAGACAAAATGAATACATTAAAGCGACCACCAGAACTACCAATCAAAGAAGACGCAGATTCAAAGTAATGCATCATTTAGCAATTCCATCGCAGTTGCTGGAGCGAGCAAAATGAGCAAAAATTGCACACAGCCAAGAAGTTTGGGAGTTGGGATTTCCAAAACTTGTAATCTACATTAAGATCATCGTTAATGCTAACAATTCAAAAATGATGACCACATGATCTAACAAAAACTTCCAAATAGCATGCACTGATTTAATTAACTAGCTCTCACAGTTTATACAGCACAAACGACATTTCTATACAGAAAGAGGAAGAATAAAGAAACTGACCTCACAGTTGTCCAAGCAAGTTGTAGCAGTGACGGCAGGCAGAGGCTCATAGTTATTGTTTGCTATCTGACGAAAGGCATGCTTCATAACCTTGGGTTCCCATTTCAAACCCAATGCACTAATATCAAGCACATTACCAACAACCACCAGCTCACCTTTCGACAAATGATATTGAAAGTGCTTCAAATCATCATCTAGTGCTGTTGGACAATACAAAAAGTTGTCCTCTGAGTTCTGCCTCGAAGCTGCTTTCCGCAATGTATCATCTGAACACTTGAAACACTGGGAATAATAAGCATAATCTTTTTTCTGCCTCCCAACTAATTTTTCTGCCTTAGACAATTGCTGTGAGACCTCATCGTTAGGAAACAAACACTTCAATTCCAGAATTGCTTTACCACAACCCCCTAAAGACCGTGTTGGGCATGGTATGTCACCTCTCCTCATAGAGTTCCATTCATATCTTAAATCAACAGAATCCATGGTCATAGTTGCAGAAGAAGACATATTATTATCTTTAGTACTAAGGCCACCATGCAAATACTCAGCTCCATGATCTACATATTTTATGACTACTTCTTTATCAGCTCCACGCAGGCGCCCTTTCCGAAGCTCCTTGCAACAAGTGAGGCAAAGGTCATACTTGCATTTTGGGCAGCTTCGATGAAGATCAAGGATACCGGTGTTACAGTTGTCGCTGCATAAATTAACTCATAGAATTACTCCGCGCAAAATTAAGACATTCTTCACACACACACACAGCCCGAAAGTTTGAATGTGTGTGTTATTTACATAAATATAGTATACTTGGTAAATATTGCCACTTAGATTATAGAAATATTAAGAAGGATTAACTTCGACAATGCATCATCATACTTTTACAATAAGCAAAAATAACCATCTAAATAAACTATGTAACTAAATTATCATAAACCGTCTACATAAACGACCAGTTAAACTATTTGCTTTTTGGGGACACTTGGGGTTCAAAAAAGAAGCCACAGGCATACCCCGAGGAGATCTTCTCGCAAAGAAATTAACTAAAATTGATTGTCCTTGGGGTGTCTTAGTGTAAAAAAGTCCCAGCCAAGCCCTAAGTATCATGGCAATTCCAAACACACGCACAGGGACGTACCAATATATTCGTTCAGAAGCTTCGCACTTTGCCATTGGTGGCATGATTTCTGAAACTGGTTTCCCTGACATTAGAAGACATGTTAAAAATAGCTATAAAATCTGTGCTTACACCACAGCAATTTCGCACGCTGGAAGAAGGCCAAAAAAGGAAAATGGGAAAAGCTTTGTAATAGCTAGGTGCATTAATGGATAGATTGTGTCTCATTCTACAAGTTAATAGGTTAAAATCATTGGGGGGGAATATTTCACCAGCTCTGGTACTGCTGTTGGAATTGCTGCTACATATTCCGTCACAGGATCATACATAAAATTTTTGCATTTCTTCAGCGCAGCGGATGACTTGAGCGTGGTTGCTAATATCTTTTTTTATTATATTTGAAGAAAAGGCCTTACATTCTTTTCTCTCGCTCAAGGCACACTACAACTATTTCGATAGCTTTACAACAAGAGACTCTTTCACGTACACTTACAAGAGGCTCACTACTTTCTCTTGAGAGACTCTGGCCATTGGTCGAGCTTCCGCTCGGCATTCACAGGTCTAAGAGCTTTCTGATCCT
>JAYMSH010000473.1:0-10991 GCA_036897905.1 Aragoa cleefii | reverse complement strand
CAGAAGGGTTGGAGGAAGGAGGTTTTGATGAGACCCACATTGTGATGTTAGAGCAAGACGTGGTTTCTTGCAAACATTTTCTTGGAGCTTGGAAGAAGTTTGGCAATGGAGGAGGTAGCAAGAGAAGGGAGAATGAGTGCTGATGGTGTTCATTTGGCTAAAGTCCACAAATGTGAATCTCATGTGGTTATAGTGAATCAGGGTTCTTAATAACACAGTGGTCATGTAGTATGTTTTAAGAATATTTTGTAGTACAATTTATTCTGTTTTTGGTTTTGATGTTACATTTGCCATTTCATTTAGTTTCTGTTTTCGTCTGTTTACTATAACAGGCCATTATCTGCTGGGAGTATCTGGAGCGGCAAAGAGAATAACAGTCACGAGCAGGCATTGGCGACGGCGAAAGGTACAAAGTTCATTTCTTCCCTGGCTTTGATTGCACTTGCATATTATGCTAACTAGACTATTAGTTTTTACCCTCGTTGTCATAAAAAATCTGTCTCTATGTATCAACATCATATAAGTACAAAAACTCAATATACTGTATCCCCACATCAATATTCGTGAATGCTGAAATAGAAGTATCAAAAGGATACCTATTCAGAAACTTGAGATGTTTTATTTGTGTGAGTCTGCCAGCCCGGGGATTAGTTATTTGCCTCTGACATAGTTAGAACATCATATTTAATGAACACATATTACATATGTACTCCCACCTATTGCTGTGTCAGGCCAGGAAGAAGCAGTGGTTGTTGTGAATGCCTGGTTATGTATTGGTTTGATACCTCTTATGGCGGAAATGGAGATGCTCTTTATTTATCTCTTGATGTATTAAGAAACGTTTGGCGACAATAACTCTCTCTCATCCTAACAACAGTTAAGTAACATTGGTTGTAACACTAATTATTTCTATGTTTGTTGGTTGTTAGGGTTAGGGATTGAGCGATGATTAAGAGACAAAGAACGATTTTGGACTCTTGATCGTCTTTCGTTGTGGATGTCTGGAAACGCGAACATGGCCAGCTATCCACCCGTAATTTCGCCCACCTTCTTGCCGTTTCCGAGGTTGTTGTGTGTTTATGTCCAGCAATTGGAATTAGATGCGAGTTGATCATATGCCTAATCTGAAATTGTTTTGTTGAGAATAAAACACTGTCACAATACTGTACAAAGAGTCCATCATTTCTTTGGCTTCACTTCATTGTATATCATGCTCTGAATTTGTTAATTTAATTCTGCCCGTTCTTTATTTTTTAGAAATATTAAATATCAGCACATTATCTTCTTTGCCATAACATCATGATGGATATAGCATTGATCTTGATGAAGATCAAATGTTTTATGTAACACTGGGTGTTTATATTGTTCTATTTCAGATTATATTTGGAATGATTTGAGAGAACTTTAAATTGTTAGTTTGCTAACTTCCACTATTTAAACTCTGCAAGAGGATCTCGATTAACATTTGCGACGAAGCCATCTCTTATGTGTTGTTATTTCTCTTTGTTTTTCACTGTTGCTTATATTTCCTTACGGATTCAGTTATCGTATACTGCTTTTTTGAGTTGTCACAGGAAATCCACAACACAATAATCACAACCGTTCAGAGTTGAGACACATTTATCTGTTTAATATTAACGACAGTTTTATTCCATGCCGAAAGAGTGTACCATATCTTCTCAATTCATATGACATCATAAAAATAAACTTTGTTTTTGCTTCATTCCACTGCAACCTGAAAATGTGAGTGTCTATGCGTTTGATCTAATTGGACGGAACCATGTGTTAGTGTACAATTTGATTATTTGCTTGGAATTTTAAGTTCATCAATTTTAAGCACCATATTCACTTATAACGCACGCGGGGATCCGCGTTCTATTTCACTTGTATTATTGAAATTAAACGGAAATATTTTTTAAGTTGAAAAGAGCATGGTCTACTTCTACCTCAATTCTTTTGTTTTCATTTGCCAAATTCCAGAGTTCAGCAATGGCGAAGGAAACTTCGGAAAAATAAAATTCACCTTTACCCTGTATTTTTCAGAGCGCGAAAGAAAATTTACTTCCAGAGAATAATATTCCCTCTATTTTATTACAAATTACACTTTTTGTTAACATTATCGTCTTTAACCACAAATTACTTATGAACGATACAGATAAAATAAAAATTGAAGATATGTTATGAAAGTATACGAAATGCACTTCCATAACATACTTTTAATTGTTTTTTATCAGTATCGTTTAGAATTAATTTTTGATAAAGTTGTCACAGGATATGGAAGGAGACGGTGGGAAAAATAAGAGAACAAAGGGAGGAGATTCTCTCTTGGAAGAGTAGCGCTTTTCTCTATCGTAATTTATACTAAAATCCACAACACAATAATTACAACCGATCAGAGTTGAGACACATTTATCTGCTTAATATTAACGGCAATTTTATTCCATGCCGTTAGAGTGTACCGTATCTTCTCAATTCATATGACATCATAAAAATAAACTTTGTTTCTGCTTCATTCAACTTAAGCCTGAAAATGTGAGTGTTTATGTGTTTGATGTAACGGGACGAAACCATGTTTTGTGTACAATTTGATTATTTGCTTGGTATTTTAAGTTCATAAATTTTAATCACCATATTCGCTTATAACACACCTAGGGAAGAGGGATTCGCGTGCTATTTTTCTTGTATTATTGAAATTAAACATAAATATTTTTAAGTTGAAAAGAAATTGTCTACTTCTACTGCAATTTTTTTGTTTTCATTTGCCAAATTCCAGAGTTCAGCAATGGCGAAGGAAACTTCTGAAAAATAAAATTCAACTTTACCCTGTATTTTTCAAAGCGTGGAAGAAAATTTACTTCTAGAGAATAATATTCCTTCTGTTTTATTACAAATTATACTTTTGGTCAACATTATCGTCTTTAACCACAAATTACTTATGAAAGACACTGATAAAATAAAAATTAAAGATATGTTATGTAAGTATACGAAATGCACTTCCATAACATACTTTTAATTATTTTTTATCAGTATCGTTTAGTAGTAATTTGTGATAAAAAACGGTACAAGTGTAATTTATAATAAAACGGAGGGAATAAATTTTTATTCAACCTTCATCTGCTGAGACAGCTCAAGATGATAACTTATTTTCTGTACATCTGTGTCACAACCCACTTAATCAAACGTGGTAAATAAAAATATGACAACCGGAAGAAGAAGAACTCCTTTCCTGGATTTGTGCTACATTTCTCATGAAAATATACAGGTACATGCAATAGTTCTGAACCTCAAGACAGACCGCAGCGAGGATCTCATGTAAATAAGAACATACAGATTGGTAAAGAGGATCCCATCCAATTAACCACCTCTCGCTCTTCTGAAATTAGCAACCGTATGTTGGTGAATCATAGTTACAACAAAATACGGGTTCAAATGCTATAAAACAACTTCTAGAGAGAATGCCTCGTTATGAACAACTCAACAACAAAGTATGTATGTCGTTAACATAGAAGTTGTTAATCTGATAAATTCAACTGGCGAGTTTAAAAGCATCAATAAACAAACCGTACGTAAAACCCATCTTGAAATTGTTTAAAAGGGCGAGAGGAAAAGTAACCTTTGGCCGACTATAGTAAAACCTCGTTACATACTCAGTTATCAGAACACACAACACTGCTGCAATGACATCATTTACACCCAGAGCTCCAAAAGACAGAGATATCGTCTGTGCCACGTAGAAGCCACCCAAGAGGGATATACCTCCAAAAAGTGCCCTTCTTGAAGGGCTCCTGAAGTAATTTCTTGATACATCAGGTATAATCCTTATTATGTCCACCAATCTTCGAGGCCCTTCATTCTCTTGCACAGCCCGGACTTTAAAAATCCTCGGGGAGGATCTAGAAGAAATTCTTTTCTGATTACTAGGAGAATTGCCCTTTCTAGTGACCGTGCCGGCCTTGAGAAGGTCGACAGAAGTAAAAGCACCAATAGTTGTCATTTCTGCCAACTGCTAATGACTGGGAATCAATGCAAACTCCCTGAAAGTGGAAAATCAACGTGAAATCATTAGCATGACAAGATATATGATTAATATGACTGCAAACAAGAGCCAAGACACTAAAACAACAACTTCACAAAATTCAATTTGGAAGTAGGATTGCAGAGATGTAAATTTAAGAGGAAACGGAACTTATAAAACACCAAATCAGTAAGCGTTGGGAGCACATTAGTCCAAATTCTCAGTCTCAATTCATTTGCTTATCTACAACGATCCTTATTTGATTGACTTATGAACCTTTTTCAGTTCAGACCAGTAGTAAGCTGGGTATAGATAAAGGCAGTGTTAAACTCTCAATTTTTTTTCCAGCAGTAATACCATAAAAGTCTGCCTTTGAAACAAAATAAGCAAACAAGTTTAACAACACACTCAGTACCAGAAATGGATCGTGTTGAGTCAATCTTCTAAGCTTGCTCCTCTTCCTATACATTCTTCCTTATGAAACCACAAAAAAAAAGAAAAAAGAAAGAAAAGACAAGCATAAGCCACAGAGATAAGAAATACAAAATATAGTTCTAATTGTTACGTATTAAAAAGACATTTCATCAAGGTTAGTTGCTTGACTCTCATTAGACATGTTTCACAGGAAATGAAAGACTTCAGTTGTTCCTCTTTCCATCTCACAATTACCAGTAGCGTTGAGCTTATCGAAGTCTCGTTTTACTACGAAGACACTTCACCAAAGTTAGTCCCGTTAATTCTCATTTAACACATTTTACCCAAAATCAAAACTTATTTTGTTCCTCTTTCCATCTCACATGACCAGAGATAATAATTACTCAGACAAAAAATCGACGAAACCCTATAATGATTAGTACAATCTTAGCTCAGTCATTATCCATCCAAAGCATATAATTGATATAGCAAACATCTAAACTGAACACAAATAGACAAATATGCAATTTAATCAACTGATAAACAACATATTACAGAAAATTACTCTAATCAAAGCAGCAAAGCAAACATCTACCTAGCAGACAAATCGATATAACGTCAGGATATCATAGTTATCAACTCATCACTAATCTACAGATTCGAATCAAGTACGTCATGCAATACTAAAAAACAGTAAATTAGCAACACAAAGTCGAGAAGGATGAAGAAACTGACCTGATTTGAGTTCCGATTGTTACCAGAAAAAGTGCCAGTGAGGCGAGAGTACTAGTCGTACTGCAGGAGGGACAAGCAGAAAAATGAATTGAAGAAGAAAGGTTGGATATTTTTTTTGCAGTTATCTATTTTATAGAAATGACGAAGGAACTTTTCGTGTCTGCCATTCGCACGCTCCAGCCCCGGAACAATAAGTGGCTCGTGTAGAGTTGTTAACGAATCGAACTCTTATTAAGTAGTTTGAGCTTGACTCGAGAATGGTTCGATTCGAGTTTGATAATATTCAAGCTTGAATCAAGTTCGAACGAAATATAAGGCTCGATTTTCTTATCGAACTGAACTCGAACAACCAATAGTTCGATTCGATAACTCGATAAACTATATATATATGTATATTAAATTTGGGGCAAATTAACAATATAAATAAAATTTGGGACCTTATGGCTATACTCGTGAGAAATTCGAGCCGAGCTTAAATTCGAACCGAACATTCGAGCTTATCAATCGAAATTAAAATATAATGAAAAAATATCGAGCTCGAGTTATAGCTTAACTCTTATCGAGGCTTATCGAGCCAAATTTAATTATAATTCTGGTCGGCTCGGTTCGTGAAGCCCTAGTTCTATGTACAAATACATTAGAAAAAAATGTTAAATGAGTATTAGGTGGCATCAGGATGTATTGGTTGAAATTTTCGGTGCATTGGTTGGTATCCGGAGTGTTTTGACAGGAAATTTCAATACATTGGTTGAAATTCGGGGTGTATTTGTTGGGATCGAAAATGTTGGACCATTGTTGATTTCTATCTTTTTTTCCCTATTTTTTTTTATAATTTTGACGGGACGAAAGTAAAAAAGTTAACTACGTATATTATAGATACAATCGCTAAGGTAGTGTTTGACCTTATCTTATCAGCTACCTTATACGTTACGTTTATTTTATTCGACAAAAATAAGGTAGTTTGATTAAGACAACTTAGCTTCATCTTCATTAGTTCTCATTTCTTCTGCTACCTATCCAACTCAATCTCCTCCTTGATTACGCAGGCTCATTATTCTGCACCAATGTTAAAGAGGTATATTAATTCCACCATTCCAGCATATTAAACGCCAACGTTAAAAACTATCAATAAAATAATATAGGTTCCTAGGCATTTATCCTCGCAAGCAAGTTAATCAGATACTAATCCGTCACAACATAATGGATCCAGCAATCCCATTAAAAGAAGAGTTCGGAAGTGCAATAAGGAGCTCTATTGTGAAGAGCGCTGAAAGAGAATCTCAATCAATCTTGATCTCTGTAGTCTCAGAGTTTTCATCTTTCTTGGACGTATGTTAACATCAATTTCAGAGGTTATAATGAGATGAAGCATACTTAACTGAAGCAGCTTTGGAGAGCATACTTAACTGAAGCAGCTTGAATTGACTAAAACAAGTTTGGATATAAATCACTTGGCTATTTAAATATAGCAAGATCAAAATTGAATCTCATCCATATTTTTAGTTAGAAGCAAAGAGACTATACACGAGATTAGATGAATATGAAGAATCCAGCCAACAAAAATTCAGTTAATAGTAAATTGAACTATCGCCAGATGTCCACGAACAGCTCAGACATAATAGAGCTAAAAATAAACAGCTCGAAAATCTAGGATCTAAAATTCATTGGGAAAAGCAATCATCTAAGACCAAGTGACACATCAACGAATAAAAACTAAAGATATAACTTAACTGCATATACAATATCAGACACAATGACATAACACACAAGGTCTCCCAATGAAGTCTACATACGAGGATCACTTGGTATCAACAAACTTACCATATCATCGTTCCCTTTCATAGAAGAATGGTCCAAGACCTAACAAAATCTCTAACCAATGACTTTTTCCACCTTTCTATTTTTTATTTTTTTTGGAACAAAGAAAATATATCTTATTCCAAGAGCCAAAAAAGCCAAGTTCTGTATATTTTAAAAACATTTTATATAATATCAGCTATCTCATCAGATAATTTATAAATATTTTTCGTTTAAATTAGATATCTTATCAGCTATTTCAATTTCAACTACCTTTATCAGATTTCAATTATATTATTAAATTTCAGTCCCATTATTAATTATTTCATCATCTTTCAATCATTGTAATTAATGTGTTTGAATTGCAGCTACATTGGCAGGTGATCACTGACTGCATCCAGAGACGGTACAATCCCTTTTCTGATTGCATTACTTTCAGAATCATGATAGAGATAAGTCCAATAAAGCAAAGTAAGAAAGAAAGAAAAATGGGACATGACATCAATAGAAAAATTCAACATCTTTCTAAAGACACTTTCCAACTTCAAGATTTCTTTCATTTTATTATATTCCCTCTCAAAACTTCTCTCTTCATTTTTTCGTATCTATTTTTTATCATAAATTACTTATAACTATAATAATTAAAAATTATGAAAATAATATTATAATAATATAAATAATATTATATTATAATGATATTTTTTCATATTTTTACATGAAATAATACGGAAAAATTGAATAATAGCGAATGGAGGGAATATTATTTTTCCGTTTTTAATCTAAATTGAAACACTGTGCACCTGAATTAAACCAGCACCTGAATTTCCCAATCTCTCTATTAATTATTCTACCACACATGCACGGATGCATGCACCAATCGGCTCGGTTCTTGAAGCCCTAGTTCTATGTAGGGCTTGGTGTTAAATCTGGGTTACCAATTCTACCCAATGGGAAAGGGCCTTCCATGTCCGGGTTTGCTTCTTCTGAAGGGGGACGAGAGAATGGACTTGTCCGTTTGAAGAGAATGATCTTTTCAGTTTGCCCAGACAGTATGTTACTTCCCCTTCTCTGTAAGTGAAGAGGACTTGTAAGAATAAGTAAAAGAAAAAAGGAGACCTGGAAAACTAACGTTGCTTGGACTTTGTTGTTGGATCTTGTTATGCTTTTCCCCTGTTGTGTTGTGAATTTGCTATCTTAGTGGAAAAAGCATCATCAAGAAGTTTACTGCTTTTATCTAATGTTTGTTTTTACTCTCTTTACTCATATCTCTGCTTTTATACAGAAAGAAAAGATCATACAATGAAGTTGTTATATCTCCGTTACGATGCAATGAAGTTGTTATATCTCCATTACGATGCAGAGAATAGAAACCAAGAGCAGCTGCAGCAGCAGCATATCATATTATTATGATATCGGTATATTCTGTGTCTTCATCATCTTCACTACACATTCGTAAGTTTCAAAAATCAATCAATCGATCAATTCTTCGCTTCCACCAAGCGTCCATCCTCTCACCGCCGCCGCTCATGACTTTCATCTCGCTGTCACCGCCAACGGGGGCTCTCCTATCGCTGCCGACGACTCATCCGTCTCTTCTTCTTTGGCAGCCTGCCTCTTCTTCTGTGCTATTTCAAACGTTTTGTTTTTCACTAGTCGGATGCCGCCCGAAAGTGAATGTAGGCGGCAGTAGTGAACTTGGTGGCGCGCTTTGGTGATTGAGGAGGTTGGACTGGTAGTTGGGTGCAGTAGTGGGAATTGGTGATGAAAGAGGTTGGACTGGTGGTTGGGTTTGGTGGTGGGATTTGGCAGCAGGGTGAACTTGTGGTGGGGGTGGTGGACGGTGATGTCAGTGGACATTTCAGGCTACTATTTACGTGACTTAAATCACTGATTTTTATCGTTAAAATACTGATTTTTAATCTTAAAATACTGATGCTTATATTTAACACTCAAGTTAAAGATATAAATTCATTGATACTTACCCAGTAAATCTCTGATGTTTACACATAAGATAATGCTTATTAGCTATAAAAGACTGAAATTTAAATCGTAAAAAACTACGTTTAAATGTCCCATAGTAATCTTCACACTTCGTTTAACGTGTAAACTTTGACTGCAAGTTGCGTATAAACTATACCGGAAAAAAAATGTAAACCATTATATTATAAAAGTATAAGTTTGCACGTTAAACAAAGTGTGAAGATGGATATGGGTCGGAAGGGGTATATGTACAATATACCTCCTTGGATTTTTATAATAAGTGCAATTTATCTCTTTTAGGGATAGAAAAGTATCTTCAACCAACTTTATATACACCGAGTTGCATTCTTGAGCGTGTGCATTTCGCATTCCAGCACAAGGAGGCAATGTGCCCCATTTTAGATTACATGTGGGTGGAGTGGCACTTTAAATAATACAAATGGGTTATCTGCCTATTTTCTTATATAAGATGACTGGGTGCAAAACTTTATTTGTTGGATGTATGCATGTGCCTTCATGCATGCATGATTAGCAAGGAGAAATAATTTGTTTTCTTCCTACTGTCTGCTGTCTGCCACTGCTGTCGAATCGCACTCATGTGAAACAAAGTGTACATTCACTTAAAAAGATTCATCAAATGACTTGCAACCTTATGTTCAATTTGAGATTCTAGTGATTACCAAAGATTATATTTCCATCAGCATTTGTGACTTGAAAAAGCTGTTGGTGACATTTTCGTTCTGATTCTTTTAGGCTCACAAATTCAATGTTAATTCGTTCTGATGTAAAGAATGAGGAGTTTGTATTTGCTTGGATTATATGGTTCTTTTGGCATGCTGCAATCTACCCAGGCTTTCTTTCATAATTTACCAAACACTGTTGATATTTCTCTTAGTATTTCCAGCTCGCTACAATTTCATCCTAAATACAAAGTTGTGATGCATTTTTCTATATAGGTATATTGGTCTATTTTATATGGTTTTCTGTGCACTGGTTCCAATATTTAATACAGAGTATTCGTGCGTTTCTTCCTGTATTATCTGGGCAGTGGTTCCCACATTTAATATGTGTAATTCTTGCTTTATTTCCTTTTTTGATTATTTTATCTTGACCTGCACACTAATGACGAGAATTTTAGAGTGAAGGGCATCGGCAGATCTTGACGAAAGAGTTGGAAGCTGTTGGCTTACGTCTTAACAAAAGTCCACCTCAAGTAATGTATTCTAAACATTTCCTTCAGCATCTCATTTTTGTTACGTTATTATGTTGATTGGCTTTTGCATTAACTTGAATACGATCACATGTTTGTACCCCTTATCTAAGAGGATTTGGCGCAATTTTGGCCAAAAAATTGAAGCTCAAATGTTAATGTGAAAGAAAATTTGATTTTTCAAAGTTAAAATCATAATTGACTAATGAAAGGTTACTGACCTCTAAATATATACGTTGATTAGAGGCATTGGATGAATTAACTTTCTATACTAGAAATGCTATTTAATGCTCATGTCTATCTATAGTATTGGGAGACACTGCTGGGTGTTACTATTAGGCTTTCAGAGCAATTCCCTGATTCCTAGGCATGCTGTAAAATGAAGGCAGCAGCAACTCCATCTCTAATGTGGCTTTTCTTAGCCATGTTACAAATGTTAAGAACTACCGGGCTTTTGTCACCTTTGCAATTAGATAACATGCTAAAAGTATAATGTCCTGATTTAATTGTTACATTTGTCAGGCATTTGCCTAAGTTACTGTGTCCTTAACAATTAAAGTAGAAAAGCAGGCTGTGAGAGGAATTATTATATTATTAAATGTTACTAAAAATGAGAGATTTTTAGTTGAAAGAAAGCAGATATAACGAATAATCAAGAAAGGATGATATGATCGAGTTTATTAAGGAATAGTAATTTGTGTCCTGAGAATCTGCACTTTTGCTGCATCGCAATAATGATACGGTTCTATTTTCTGTCAGATCTACTTCAAGAGGAAGAAGACTGGTGGAATATCCTTTAATAGCACTCTAGCACTAACTCACGTGGATGAAAAGCTCTGT
>JAYMSH010000472.1:0-11043 GCA_036897905.1 Aragoa cleefii | reverse complement strand
TCATATAATAAATAGGTCACCAAATTATGTTCTGAAAAACAAGTCACCTTTTGAACTGTTGTTTCATAAACAACCTGATTATTCACAATTTAAGGTATTTGGTTGTTTCTGTTATGCCAACACTTTATCTGCTCACTGATCCAAGTTTGATTATAGAGAATCAAAATGTATTTTTCTTGGTTATCCTTTAGGAATTAAAGGTTTTAAACTGTATGATCTTAATTCACACAAGACTATCATTTTCAGAGATGTTAGTTTATATGAAGATATTTTCCCTTATAAAGTGAATAGTGTTTCTACTAATCCACCTTCTGTTCAGGATTTTTCAACAGTTCAACACATATTCTTGACTTCTGAACCAAATACATATACTCAAGATTATTTGAATCAAGAAGAGAATGATGAATTTCAGGATTTTGCAGATGATATACATTCTGCTACAGATATTTTCAATAATCTATCAACACATGATATAGTTTCTAACATAAATGATTCACTTGATAATTCTGCATTGTCTGAGAATGTTGCATAAACTTTTGAGAATAGCATTGTCCATCATAATGAATCAGAAATCAGAAGGTCATCTAGAACAAGAGCTCTTCCAGGTTATTTAAATATGTATAAGTGTAATATTCCACAATCAATTGCAAATAGCAATTGTGCTTACAATATACACAATTCTTTTGACATTTCTGAGTATTTTCAGTTACCTAGATATCCTATAGAACAATTTTTATCATCAGATAGGCTCACTTCTGCATATAAATGTTTTACTGCTGCTCTATCCTATATTCCTGAGCCTAAAACTTTCAAGCAAGTTTGTAAGTATGTTGAATGGAAAGAAGCAATGCAGAATGAGACTACTGCACTTAAAAAGAACAACAGCTGGAACATTGTTTCTCTTTCACCTGGTAAACAGTGCATAGGTTGTAAATGGGTGTTAAGAGTTAAACTCAAACCTGATGGCTCACTTGATAGATATAAATCCAGATTAGTTGCTAAAGGATACAATCAGGAAGAAGGACTTGATTATTTTGATAGTTTTTATCCAGTTGTCAAATTAACAATTGTCAGAATTTTATTATATGTTGCTACAGCAAGAAATTGGCATATTCAGTAGTTAGATGTGAACAACAATAGCAAGATCTTGGTGATCTAAAAAAATCATTTAGTGATCTGAAATTAAAAACAGTAGTTAGATGTTAATGACCTTCAAGCTATTTCTGCTATTAAAAATCATTTACATGAAAAAATTCACCGTAAATGATCTTGGTGATCTGAAATATATCCTTGGCATTGAAGTAGCAAGATCAACAATAGGATTATCACTATGTAAAATAAAATATGCTCTTGATATCTTGACAGATATTGGATTCTTAGCAGCTAAACCTGCTACAACACATATGGATCCCAAACTAAAACTGAGCAAAGACTCATGCATTGCTTTACAAGATGCTCATGAGTATAGAAGATTAATTGGTAGACTGTTATAATTAACAGTTACCAGGCCAGATATTTTTTATGTTGTACATACTTTATCTCAGTTTATGTCTAAACCTACTAATCACCATATGTCTGCAACATCTAAAATTTTGAGATATATTAAGAGTTCACCAGGGCAATGTCTATTTTATCCTATTCACAGTGATTTTCATATAAAAGGTTTTACTGATTCTAACTGGGCAGGTTGCATTGATTCAAGAAGTTTTCAGGTCAATGTTTCTATATAGGTGATTCACTTGTGTGTTGGAAGATTAAGAAACAACCAGTGGTTAGCAGAAGTTCAACTGAAGCTGAATACAAATCTGCTGCAAATGGCTACTGTGAAGCTCAATGGATACTATATATTCTCCAGGATTTGCAAGTTGAACATTCTAAACCAGTTATCCTTTATACTGACAGTTTATCAGCATATCACCTGGCTCATAATCATGTTCGGCAATAAAGGACAAAACACATTGAATTGGACTGCCATTTGATCAGAGACAAGATTATCATAGGCAAAATCAAGCTAACAACCCCCCTTAACATGAAATGACAGTCTAGTTCTATGTGTTTGGTGCGTTGGTGTTGTATGAGATTATGAGCAAGATGAAATGCAGACATGCTATCAGTTTACAAGAAAACATGATAAGAATGAGAGATTTTAAAGTCATGAAGGATATAGAGAAGCCATTGAATCTCACAAGAGGTTGTTGCAGCTGCTCTGTACTCTGCCTCTGCAGATGATCTGCTGATAACTTGTTGCTTCTTGGATTTCCAAGAAATCAAAGCATCTCCAAGATAGACAGCATAGCATGTAACACTTCTCCTAGTGTCCTTTCAGCTGGCCCAGTCACTATCAGTGAAAGCTTTCAAATGAAAGTTTGAAGATGCTGGATAGAATAGACCTTGTCCTTGACAACCTTTGAGATATATAAGAATTCTATGAGCGGCTTTTAAATTAATATCAGATGGTTTTGACATGAACTGACTCAAAGTCTGGACACTAAAGGAGATATTATGTCTAGTGATAGTGAGATACAGCAGCTGACCAATTAATCTTCTATAAATTTGTGGATCAGAAAGTGGAATTATATCAACTTTACGAAGTTGTAACTTACTATCCATAGGTGTATTAGCAGGTTTTGAATCTATATAACCATTGTCTTTCAGAAGATCAAGAACATATTTCCTCTGACAAAGTGAGATACCAGTGTCTGATCTTGCATCCTCAAAACCTAATATGTACTTGAGGTCACCTAAATCTTTAATGGTAAATTCATTATCTAGATGAGCTTGTATTTGATTTATTTCATCTAAATCATTGCCAGACAGAATTATATCATCGACATAGACAAGAAGTATGGTTATCTTAGATTCAGTACTTTTAGTAAACAAAGAAATGTCTGCTAATGACCGAGTGTACCCATGAGCTAGAAGTGAACTTGTAAGCTTATTGAACCACTGTCTAGATGCATCCTTTAAACCATATAAGCTTTTAACCAACTTACAGACTCTTGGATCACCTGGAGTACAATAGCCCTGTGGTGGCTTCATGAACACTTCTTCACGTAGTTCACCATGAAGAAAAGCATTGTTGACATCCAATTGCTTCAAGTGCCACTTTCTAGCAGCTGCAACAACTAAGAGAACTCTGACAGTAGTTAGCTTAATCATAGGAGAAAATGTTTCAAAATAATAAATACCTTCCTGTTGTGTGTATCCTTGTGCAATCTGCTTTAAATTTGGCCTTATACACCCATTTTGACCCAATGCAGTTCTTACCAGGTGACAAGTCTGTGAGAATCCAGGTCTTGTTCTTTTCTAAGGCTGCAATCTCAGCTTGCATTGCTTGTTGCCACTCAGTATATTGATTTGCTTCCTTAAAATTCTTTGGTTCTTTAACACATGTTATAGCTGCTGTGAAGCATTTATGCTCAGAAGAAAGATTTTGCATTGATAAATAATTTTCAATGGGATATTTGGACAAATTTTGTAAACCAGCAGCAGTAGATGTGTTAAGAACTGTTTGTGCAGAGTTTGAGGTAGATTTTGGTAATAGGGATGATGGTAAACTTAATTGGTACATGTTTAGATATGCTGGTAGTTTGTGAGTTCTACCAGGCATTCTTTGTAAAGCAGTATATGTAGACTTAATATGAGTTGATTCAATAACAGAAGTAGAATCAGAATTTTGATTATCAGTACTTGTAGAGTGCAACTCTTCATGTAGATCAGATAATTTATCTCTTTCTTGGTTTTAAAGATAAGTAGAACTAGTAGAAATATGATCAGTATAAAAAATTGGTCTAGTTTCTGGAAATAAACTCTTAAAAGATGGTTTTGAAATATTTTGAAAAGGAAAAACATGTTCATATAACTGAACATCTCTTGAAATGAAGTTTGATGTGTTTGAAGATCATACAACATGTATCCTTTATATCCTAAAGGATACCCCAATGAAAAACATTTTGTGGCTCGTTTTTCAAATTTGTGCCCGTTCACTGCATTGCTGGATGAAAAACACAAACATCCAAAGTTTCTTAAGTGATCATAAGAAGGAGCTTTGTTGTAAAGTAGTTCAAATGTTGTCTTGTTTTTCTGAACAACAGAAGGGGTTCTGTTGATCAAATGAACTGCAGTGAGAATGCTTTCAGACCAAAATTTTAAAGGTAAATGTGCTTGAAAAAGTAATGATCTGGCAACCTGCAGCAAATGTTGATGTTTTCTCTCAACTCTTCCATTTTGTTGAGGTGTATACACACAACTAGTTTGATGCAGAATTCCCAGTTTTTGATAAAAGTTAGACATTGTGAACTCAGAACCATTATCAGTCCTAATGCATTTGATTGAAATGTTGAACTGATTTTTAGTCATTTGGTAAAAAGTTTCAATGTGGGATCTAGTTTATGATTTATTGTGCATCATGTAAACCCATGTGCATATGGAATAATCATCAAGGATTGTAAGAAAATATCTGTAACCAGAACCATAAGAATGATTGAAAGGACCCCAAATGTCCATATGAACAAGATCAAAAAGAGATTTTGCATTAGAATAACTGGCAGAGAATTGATGCTTTCTATGTTTACAAAAGTGATATATTTCACATACAACATTATCAGTACATGTTGTAACATTAATAACAGGTATTTGAGCCAGAGTCTTGTATGGCACATGAACAAGTCTAGTATGCCAAAGATGACTAGTGTCAATTTTAACATAAGTAAAACCAGTACAAATATCATCATGTAAGACAGAAATAGCAGGAACTGTAGTGGATTTGGACTGTGCAGTCAAAACAGGTAGTTTGGCAGATAACACAACATTATTATTAGACAAGCATTTTCAGCTTGTATAAGTCATGGTGTAAATCAGTAGAGCCAAGAATTTTTTGGCTTGACACCTTCTGCAATATACAGGCACCATTCACAAATGTAGCACAGACAGTTCCAGTTTTTGTTAAGTGAGAAACAGATAGCAAATTAAAGTTAAAACTGGGAACATACAAAACATCAAGTAAGAGAATCTTATCAGACAACCTCACACTGCCTTTTTGAGTAGCTTGGTTAAAAGATCCATTAGGCAACTGAATACTGATAGAGACAGGTATAGCAAGTGTAGTAAACATGCTTGAATCACATATCATATGATCAGATGCACCAATGTCAATAATCCAGTCATGAGAATGGTTAGAAACAGTAAAAGCATATGTACCTTCATAGCTGTAATTATTGTTTGAACCACTGGTTGGATGAGATGCAACAACAACAGCAGCTGATGGATAATGTGATGGAGATTCTGAATTTTGTTGAGAGTGAATTCTGGCAAACTCCAATTTTTTTTGATACATATCAGGATTGATAAAGTCATCATCTAAAGCATGATCTTAAGCTTGTTCCGAAAAGACTCCAGTGTTGGTTGCTGCATTTGCTTTATGCTTGTATTGTGAAAAACCAGTACCTCTACCAACATTTTCAGTAGACTTAGAATATTTCCAATGAGGTGGAAGACCATGTTTCTTGTAATATTTATCCACAGTATGACCTGTTCTATTACAATAAGAACATATTACAGATTTTTTATTATAAAATCTGGTGACAACATTAACTTGAGATTGATCAGCAACAACAACTATGTGTTCCAACATGTTTGGCTGATTACTGACACCTTGTTGAGAAAACATAACCATAACATCCAAAGAACTGTTATTCTAAATAGATCTTTGACTTTCTTCTTGCATCACTAGATTATAAGTGGATGCTAAATTTGGTAAAGGAGAGTTAAGAAGAATCTGACTTCGAATTCCACTATAGGAATCATTCAAGCCCATAAGAAATTTTAAAACAGAATCAGATTACTGAACTGTAGCAGCAGACACATTACAAGTACATCCATTACATACACATGCTGAAACAGGCCTATGATTAATCAACTCATCCCAAATAGACTTGAATGTGGTGTAATAAGTGGTAACTGATTGGTTTCCCTGAGAAACACAACTCAAGGACTTTTGTAGTTGATACACCCTTGTACCATCATTCTTGGCATACCTAGTCTTTAACTCATCCCATACTTCTTTTGCAGTTTTGAAATAAAGTAAGGAATTCCTAATTTCTCTAGAAACTGAGTTGAGTAGCCAGGATAAAACCAGATAGTTTGTTCTTTTCCAGGCAAGATGCATGACAAGTTGATTCTCAGCATGAGCAATAATAGAGCCATCAATAAAACCAGACTTGTTCTTAATAACCAGCGCCATGTATGCAGTGTGACTCCATACAACGTAATCCTCACCAGTAAAATGATCATCCACCAGTTTTATACCAGTTTGATCAGAGGGGTAAACAAAAGGAGTAGGTAAGAAAACAGAAATACAAAGAAACTGAAATTAATGACTAACATGATGTTAATATAAAAGGCCATCTCACCCTCCAGTTCGTAGAATCTTAGTGACTTAGCTGCCTGCCTACACCATGGCCATTACTTTAAGAAATCTGAAAACAACAAAACATTTCAGCGTACTCAAACTCTCCAGACGTAAAAGATAATTCTACCATTCAAGAACAAAAATTCTACCTTTCAGCGGCTGCCAAATAACCCATTTTCCCTGGTGCACGAGCAACATAGAACCTAAGAAGTAAGTTTGTATGATTCTAGTTAATTTTTTAAAGCATGTAGCAAAAACTGTGTATGAAAAAAAAAATTGCTTTCGTACAAACGTACACTTACAGCGATTACAACATAGGAAGCAGGAGAGTGAAAGCAAAATCAAATCAAAGAATCTCATTGAATTCGGGCAAGGCAAAAGTGATAGGCGTGCGTTTTAATAGTCTACATTAGTTAACTGCATCTCACAATTTATGTGCAACTACAAATCTAGTTCAAATTTGGTACTACATTATTAATAAGGATACAAGCTACGGAATAAAAGACATAAAGGTAATAAACCCTACAATTATTGCATAAATTACTTAACCCATCAGAGTATTTATGTCTGAATGACAAAACATCAAAGAATTTTCAATAATCGACATCTTCTTTATCTTCATGGTGCAAGGTTGTATGTTTCATTAATAACAGACCTAACTTTAAATATAAATATAGCCGTTTACAGTGAGCTGAAGTACAGGAAGAACTGAATATTGAATCTAGAGCTACACCTCGAAGAGACTGAAATTGAACCCAAACATGAGAGAGTTTGACTTGAATACCAAAGATACCAAAATGAACTAAAATACCGTAAAATCAAAGTGAAATATCTCGGTGGATCCTCTACAGAGCTATGCAATACCAGTGAATAATATTTCTACACCTCCGTGTGTGTCACTCTCTCTGTCTAGTTTCATAAGAGGGGGATTAGACCTTAGTTTTTCATAAAATAATTCCCAATTATCAACATTTATCTGTTATAAACTGATGGAGATAAAATTCAAGTTATTTTGTCCTGATTAATGTGTTCATTTTTTCTTTATACAAGTAAAGGTAGATAACTCACCAGACCACAAGAAAAGTAGTAAGATAGTAAACTGTATTCAGTAGGCCATAGGACAAAACTCCTGAGATACCATATCGCTTCAATCTGTCCCATATTGAGCTGCAACAAATTTCAAAGGTAACTCCAGTGACGTAATTAGAATTCATTAACCTTACTTGACAGCTAGTCCTAAATCCTAAACTGAAAGCAAAGACTTGTTTAAGTCAAGCAGTAAATTACTCATTGGACGAAGTTTCTTGATCTTGTTTCTGCTTCCCAAAGCTACCATCAAGACCTGCCACATACATGATTGCATCAGGATACTAACTAAAGAAATGACAAGTTTGGCAAAGCCAATGCTGCTACTTCATATCTACACCTTGCTTCTCTATGGAGCTGCTGTTGATATCTGATGATTCATTAGTCTAGCCTTGCACCAAAAGAAAATATTTCAGAAGCATAAATTGCAACTGTTAAAAATGACCAAAGAGTAGCATTAGAAAGATCAAGAAACCATGCTTAGAAAAATATTGACAGTGATGCAGAGGAGACGTCTTACAGAAGACAGACCACCAGAATCCACATTCCGAAGAGGTATATACTAAAAAACATTAAAAAAACGATAATACAAAAAAAGGCCACTCTCTCCAACACAGCTGTCTTTTACAGTGATAGTTCCCTTTCATTTGTATATAAGCAGCAACAACACAACAACAACATACCCAAGATCCCGCCCATAGGAAATATAAGCAACAATAGATAATATTATCTTGTCATCAAACATAAATGGTAGTGTAACTAAAAAATTTCCATAGATAGAAAAATACATGATGCTCATGTGTCACTCCAGAGTCCCAACCCCCGCTATAGTGATAGGGACAGTCGTATGTACACGAATTTTCCTCAACATCTCTAAAACATCAGTTATTCAGCCAATCACCAGTGAAAAGATTGAGAACATCACATCTATAGAATAACTTCAACAACAAAGAAGTACGTGAATAATGAATATTCGAAAGTTCGACTGGACACTAATACTTCGAGAATCAGAGTTGTAACTCCAAACTAGAACTCATCCAATCAATGCCAACTCATAATAGTCTCATCTGCTAAACAGACAAATATCCATTCTCAGACACGAAATCTAAACATCACACATCCCCAGAGAATACACAAGTCACATTAAACGATAATATCAAGGCATCCTAAGTTCTGCATAACACATGCCATTACCGTCTCAAATACACTTCGGATGAACTACATGCATCTTCACACATACAAAAGAAGGGGGGAAGAGCAAAACCAAAGTAAATGTAGTTCACAAACCTATTACGGTAACATCAATTGCAGTTAAAGCCATAAAATGACACTCGACATAACAATCACATGTAGGGATGAATCACGGCTCCATAATTCGAACACCCTTTCTGATCGAAATGTAACAAACATCGCTAACAATAAAAACACACGTGGGTACAGAATTCGAATGGAAATTAGACGCAGAACAGATAAATAACTGGAGACGAATAACCGTTCGTACTCACAGTAGCGTGGCAGCAATTCGCAGGGCGAAATCGAAGTGCGTTGGTTCTCGTAGTGCATTGAGAGTTTAAAGGCTCGAAGAATCGAGCTACAGATGCGGCGGGTGGAGGCGAAGTACGGTGGCTGTGGAGGGAAATGAGAAGATGATGCTGCTCATTGTTGTTGACATGTTTAGTGCACTTGTTTTGAAATCATAACCGTACCGCAAATCAAAAGCCGCGTCAATTTTATTTATTTTAGTTGACTCATTGCAATTGTCTATATTTTCAGATTCTGTAAACTATTTCGCAGTGTTTTTAAAATCAGTTTATAAAAATCTGAAATTAAAAAGTGTTTGCATAGTCTCAGTTTTCAGATTATGAAAACTTATTTTGTAAAAAACAGTTTGTATAAAATTAATTTATCAGAAGCTTAAAGAATCAAGTGTTAAATGAAACTGTTTTTAATTAAGAAACTTTTAGAGCTGACTATTTTTGTACACCATGACAAAGTTGACTTTCACAACTCAAAGATTATATTTTAGTGTAATTATTTGCTTCAAAGAAACTACTTACTACGTTTTCTTTGAATATTTCTTCTGACATTTTTATAAACTACGTTTATTATTCTATAGATTGATTGATTGATTAATTATATTAGTGATACCTTGATTGACCTAGAAATATTTAACTCAATTATTGGCTGCAGTAATAAAATATGAAGTCAGCAATCACTGAATTGTCCGACCCATCTGGTCATGCTAGCGAGCGACAACCACTCTTCTACTATTTACTACGTTTGATGATAGAAACAGAAACAGAAACAAAGTTGAATGTCTTAAACTAGAAAAGTTACGCCTTCATTTTCATACGCGGTTAATTTACGATAATTTTTCTATTTTGAAAGTGTATATTTCACCTCTATTTAATGAAAAGGGATAAATCTTAAAACATCTCTAGAGGGCAGGCAAAGCATTCCTCGAGCATAGTCAAAAAATCCGTGTTGAAACATTTTAACGCTAGCATGACCTGTATTTGTTTATGATTTAGTAAGCTATGTTTTGAAAGTCGAAGTAGTTGGACCATTCGTAAGAGGTTCGGTCTGATTTAATCAGAAGTTATATCGGGTTCAACTCTATTGAGTGGCTTCAATTTTATTTATTTCGGATCGGATCCGGCAAGTTGGATCGGAGAGTGGTTTGAGATGCTTGAAAAAGCCACCTAAAGTATTATTGTTAATTACATTATATATTTGAATGGAATCTTAAGAATTGATGAAATAATGTTAGTGAGAACTACAACTAAGAGGTAAGCACCAATGCAATAATTTGGTAGGGGGCAAAATGCAATCTTATACTCCTTCCATACTAAATAATTTTTCATGTATAACATATTTGGGTGTCCCAAATCTTTTCTTTTTTTATCATTTCATGTCATTTTAATCAGAGTTAACTTAATATTTACTCTTAACCACATCAATTATTTATAAATTTTATCATTACTTAATCCAACAAAAATTGGACAACACATCAAATGAGACCACAATATATCACTTGTCTTATTTCCTTAATAGACGTGTAAAATGGAAACATAAAAAAAAAATTCATTAGCAATTTTTTATAATAAAGATTAAGATGAAATAAATAAATAGAAGTAATTGTGAGAGAAAATAAACAAACAATAATATAACATAAAAAATAAGAAAGTGCTTTTTTAAATATGGAAAACTTCAGAAGGAACACTTAAAATAACAAATGAATGATAATCAGTGGGACCGGAAGGGTTTATCACTAATAATGAGACAAGGGTTTAGAGTTTTGAATTAAAAATTGATAATCGAACAATCTGCCGGACTATAAGTAGCATGGCGGATCTAGGGTAGGTTAAAACTATTTATTTTGTAAGATATTTTTTATACCCCTCCGTTCAAAAAGATATTGACATACTTATTAATTCTAAAGAATGAAGAGTAGATGAATTGTAATTTTTAAGGTGTTTTTTTTTAACTTTTCTTAGTATGTCCTTTTCTTTTGAAACATAACAAAAAGAAAAAAGTTCTTATTTCTT
>JAYMSH010000471.1:0-11044 GCA_036897905.1 Aragoa cleefii | reverse complement strand
CAAAATTGTTGGACATGTATATGAAATCGGGGGAATCAATCAAAATTGTTGGACATTTATATTTTTCGGGACGCGATAACTCGATGTGAAACAAATCCACTTGTAAAATAATTGAGGATTACTTTACTTGGTTAAACTTGGGCATTGGATTTCCACGAGTGTAGTTGTCATCAGAGATGAATAAAATTTTATCATTTATTATCGATATTTTTAACACTAATAGCAATAACCACCGAAAAACTAGCAATAAACGGTTAGTGTTTATCATAATGTGGCCGGTTACCATTTATCATAAACTTTACCACCCAAAATATAATAGTTTAATATATTTTATCACTTTATAAAATATTTATATACTATTTTCTTTCTTACGTACATATTTATGCTATTTTTATATTAAAACTCGAAAAAAAATCAATATTCTCACTCACCTCTCTATTAATTTCGCACTTCCCGTAAAAAGTTCAATTCTTCTTCTGTCGTCACCTCATCCACTTGCCACTCATCACCTCTATTATATCAATTGTCACCAACAATGATCTCATTGACTCATCTCTCTTACTCTTACGCTATCACCCTACGTTATCCCTCTCATTACCATTGAATATATATTATCGCAACATTTTCCTTTGATTTTAAAATATTATATATTTATTGATATCATATGCTTTATGATATAATGTTTTTTATACTTAGCGTAGCGTTTGCATAAATATTGAATCGTGTTGACAAAATGCGGTAAATAATTACCACTGGTACGGTAAATTTCTTTTTCGTTACCACTCATTTTTTAGCGATAAACTATTAGATAAACTACTGAACACCTATAAATAATACAATTAAAGGTTTTTTTTTTCATTACAACCGGTGATCATACGGCCATTAGATGAAGTATCCCAATTCATCGATTTACTTGAAATTGCTATTTAAGTACGAGGGGTAAGAGAGGAGAGTGAGACTAAATTAACCCATCATATTGCCCGGAACATTGTCCATCACGATAGTATCACATCCAGAGACTGACACCACACAATCCCATTTCTAGCTAGGCTTTGCGTGAGAAAAAGAATGGCTGGAGAAAGAAAAGTTGTCTGCGTGACAGGCGGCAGCGGCTACATCGGCTCGTGTCTGATTCAGCTCCTCCTCCACCGCGGCTACACCGTCCACGCCACCGTCAAAAACCTCAGTACGTTACGTCACTCATACTTCCTTCAATTCCTCATGTTAATTATTTTGTTGTAGTATTGTAATTAGTAGTTTCGTAATTTGTTTGATTTGAAAAGCAGAGGATGAAAAGGAAACGAAGCATTTGTTGGCGTTAGAAGGAGCTGATGATGATGACCAGTCTCGGATCCGTCTCTTCGAAATGGATTTGCTCGACTACGATTCGATTGCCGCTGCGGTGGCTGGTGTGGATGGTGTTTTCCACGTGGCGTCACCTTGCATTGTGGATCAAGTCCACGATCCACAGGTTTGTTAATGCATATATGTTCATTGATTATTAGTGATTTAGTACCGATTTCGACTAGTAAACGTAATGGAGAGTTTACATTGTATAAGAGCAGCATGAGTTACAGTATTTTGATGCAATTGATAGAATTTTCACACTGAATAGACTAATTCTGTTTAAGAGGTGTTTGTATGTGCTAGCTTATAAGTATATAGAGAGTATTTGACCTGATTATTTGTTAGATTCAAGACGGAAAGACGAGTGATCAAGCTCCAGATATTACACATTCGATCAAACTTTAAGTCGATTCTTTGGAGATTTTCCAAAAGCACTTCTCTATATATGTTGGCTCATAAATCTGTCGTCAAACTACCAATATAGGGCTTATGGTTTCTGAGCATCTCTTTTCTAGAACCATAATTAACATTAGACCAAGATGTATGTACCTATGAGGTGGTTCTAGAAGTTCATTCAAACACCTCTTTACTAATGAGGTGAGAGAATCGAAGTTGGTTCTCCATCATGAAATAGTGCCAACTGTAATAAATGCTAGGCCATGTATAAGACATATGTATATATATAAATCCAACGTTGGGTCTTTATTGATCGAATGGTGTTGATGATACATTAAGCTGGTCCCAGATTATGTCAAATTAAGCTTACTTTTCTTGTGTTCATCTAGAAAGAGCTGTTGGATCCGGCAGTTAAAGGCACCATCAATGTACTGACGGCAGCGAAAGAGGCAGGGGTACGGCGTGTGGTTGTCACCTCTTCGCTATCTGCGATTATTCCAAGCCCTAACTGGCCAACTGATGCGGTTAAGAACGAAGATTGCTGGACTGACGAAGAATACTGCAAACAGAAAGGGGTAATTAGACATGCATTTCATAGTGTTTTTCCTATAATTAACAAAATAGCATGCGATGCAGAAACGATTAACAATTGATAAGACAATTGTGTAGTCGAAATGAGTCAATGTTAGAAATTACGCATCGATCCCTGATTATCTCATTTTTCTATTCATGGTTCTCTTGGATTGTTAGATGGTATGTTACTTCTGTACTTTGTGAAATTAAATGACCATGGATATTGTTCTGCTTTGTACTAGGCCTGGTATTCACTTTCTAAAACATTGGCTGAAAAAGCCGCTTGGAAGTTTGCTGAGGAAAAAGGTCTGGATATAGTTGTGGTGAATCCTGGAACAGTGATGGGTCCAATTATCCCTCCGGCAATAAACGCTAGCATGCTAATGATTCTTCGTCTTCTTCAAGGTAATTCATTTAGGACACAAATCTTGTATTAGATGTAACCAAAGTACTCTAATTCGTATGCTAGGTGTATAGTGGAACTTACATCAGTTATTAGACACTAAGCAGAGTGAACATATCAAATGCGGAGTATTCTATAAACATAGCCATGACTATACTTAGTGATGATCTTTCGTTCTGTATTCTCTTAATTATGTTTGAGTAAATTATTGTGTTTCAAAACTGGTTTTTTGATTATGCTAGTTCATTCACTACGGGGGTTAATCATCGAATTTTGAGATATACTACATCCTAATTCCGTGTGACAATGATCCAAAAGCAGTCACTTTGTTGAAAAGTCTTGCTGAGAGCTTCGCTTCCTTGTTACTTTATTACTGAACATAAGAATGCCGTACTAAACCATAAGGGATCAATGTTGATCTAGCTTATCAATTTTGCGTAACAGGTTGCACCGAGACCTATGAAGATATCTTTATGGGATCTGTTCATGTTAGAGATGTAGCTCTTGCACACATACTTGTATATGAGAATCCATCTGCAACCGGAAGACACTTCTGTGTTGAAGCTATCTCGCATTATTGTGACTTTGCTGCTAAGGTGGCCGAAGTCTGCCCCGAGTACAATGTGCCTAGGTAAAATGATCCAAATCCAATGTAAAATGTTCGCAAAACAAATTGCTCTGCGATGCATAACTAGTTAGCTCATGATTTCCCTACTTAACCACCCTAGAATCTCTTGCATAGATAACCATGCTTATTTTGTAGGTTGCCGAAGGATACTCAACCTGGCCATCTTAGAACCAAGGATGCATCGAAGAAGTTGATAGACATGGGCTTAGAGTTTATTCCGATGGAGCAAATTATTAAGGACTCTGTTCAGAGTTTGAAGAGCAAAGGATACCTTTCTTGAAAACTTTTGTGTGACATTCTAGCTTAATAGATATGTAAAGCATGGTTTTAAAGTTAAGAACATTGAGAACTTTGGTATACATTCTAGTTTGGTTTAAGGTTATATCATTGGACTATTTTCAGTACTTTTGTGTGACATAAACAAAGCAACCTAAATAGTACCTAGCATAAAGTCAAGAAGGCTGCATTATTGAGGTTGGAAATATCTCTCAACTCAACCATCTGGATTCTTTTATCTATCCTGACAAAGATCCCATGTGAATTTCTGTAATAAAAAGACAGAAAATTCTGGTTCTCAATCAATAAGGAATGGCAGGAAGACAAGGTGAAGTGGTGTGCGTGACCGGTGCTAGCGTTTACATAGGCTTGTGGCTGGTTCAGCTCCTCCTCCACCGCAGCTACTCCGTCCACGCCACCGTCAGAAACCTCGATAACTAATTACTCGCTCTTCCTTCGGTTTTTCCTAACTGATTAAGCTGTGTATTGATTGTCATTGTAATTAGTACATTAGTAATGTTTTTAATCTGTTGCAAGGGGTGTGGTCAGCCTTGTTTTGGGTTACCTGAACAATTTAGTCATCGAGATGGCGTTTCTAGTACAGGTAAACTCTTAAGTTTCTGAAGTTCCCAATTCGAAGTGATTGCCGCCTGCTAATTTTTCTTTTAAAGGAAAAAAAGATTCACCAGTAGTAATTATTTTTTATGCTAAAAGCCTATATAAAGCTGCTAATTACGTTTCTTGTCCCTTGAACTGCAACAAGGATCATTGCATTTCAACTTCGTGTTGATGAATGACATGTATTATGCAGGCTAATACACCAGAAGAGCTACCGGAGTATCTAATAGGAACCTGTCGTCTGAACCATTTGGATGTATCTAAAGCCGTGCAGGTGAAACCATAATTTCTGAAACGACGATCTTATTTTTACTAGGTACTCATTCTTGAGGCTGGGTGTGTTGAGTTGGGAGGAGAGTGATTACAGATGAACGTACATAGAATTCTTTTATTCAAACAAGTGAATCACCAAACCGTTAAGAAAGTGGTTAATATCCAATTGGTTTCAGAATCAAACCCCACGGGGTGCAAAATTTGAAATCTATGTTACTAGATTTGAGCTGGGGTCTCTACGGAAATAATTTTCTCACGGGTATGGCTGCGTACATATTACCCTTCTCATACCATGTCAACAGATAGTAATTGGGTATGTTTGATTTGGTTTTAAACATGTGAATCACCAACTTTGTTATTCTTTATTATTATGGTTTTATTAGATTATTGATAGTCTCCAGTTTCTTGGTCTTGTCTTGTGGAATTGTGCACCACTTCATTGCCACATACCTAATTGGAGTATGGATCATGTGATCAGAATTACCTTATCTGGAGATTTGACTAAACTAATTTCTATTATGCGACTTTTCGACCAATATGTGATATAAACTCAATTGACACTCTACATTCACACAAGTCAGCCTCAGTTATGGGCCATAAGCTGTCCTGACATCTACCATACATAGAGTGGGAATAATACATAGAGTGGGGATAAGATTAAAGTTACCCTTATTGCGCACAAAAGTAGCAGAAGGTAGTTGTTGGCTTTATTTAGACACTGGTCCATGAATATCACTATCCTAGTAATTATTTTTGACTAACCTACCTAATGGGGTACTACTACCTAAATACACTTGCATCACATGATTGAAACGCTAATTTATGGTACACCACATTGAAGCGCATTAAATACCCACCAATATTATAGCATCGAGATGAATATATTGGAGTTGGGGCCTTGCAGGGACAAAATCAGGATCCAACTTTGGAGAATGTAAAATTTGTAAAATAATATAAATGAGTATAAAAAAGATTTAAATATACTATGATAAAAAAATGTTATTTTTAAATTTTAGTCCGGACGCACCATCCCCCCACCCGCTTGATCCCCACTTCCAGGTCCATGAACAAGATAATATTTTCTGATAATATTGTTTCACGTTTTAGCGAAAATGAGGCTCACATGCTTTCTATATTTGAGTCTCATTTATTCGAACTTACACAATTTATACGTGGGAACGTTTATGTATTGCACATTGGAACGTTAAATCTCATCTTTCTGAAAAATTCGTTAAGTTTATTTCGTCTAAATTTTACTAACACGAATTTCACTTATAAGCAATATTCTTTAACGCAAAAATGACATTTCTCCTACAGACCCCTCGAGATTATGCTATACGTATTACCTATCAATCAAAGAATTACATTAAAACAATTATCATCCATTTATAATTTTTATTTTTAACTCTCCTTAATTTTTTTTACTATTCCATAACCAAATTTTCTTAACTTAACCACATAACAAACATAGGCCTCAACATGTTTTGATTTGATGAGTCCATGAGTAATTTTTTTTTACAGTACACCATCTTGTCTTGTCATACATTAGGAAACTGCTTTATTTATTAATTTTTTTAATTCCATAGATTACATTATACTAAACGTAACAAAATGGCGTTATTACTATTAATAACTACTAATTAATTCCACTACTTTTACAATATACTCGTTTCATATTTAAGGACACGCTCCTTTACTTTACCATAATTAACATTTGACCACAATAATCGTTTCATATTTAAGGACACGCTCCTTTACTTTACCATAATTAACATTTGACCACAATAACTTCTATTTTTGCTCTTCCTCAGTCCCTTTTCTTCCTTCCCTGTGACATGAAGAAATAATTTTGGGGCATAGAAGAAACCTCACCGATCGGAGGGGGCGAAACCCGATACGAAAAAGGTGGCACCCCCTTTTGATCTTGATTGTGAAGTTTTTATCTGGCGGTAAAAACTCATTCTTTTAAATTTTGTCAACACGACAAGATTTTATTTTATTGCTCATTTCAATTTAATGGGTCTTGTTAGTTTTGATGTTTCGAACAAACTAGATGTTGAAACTTTATTTTGCTTTGATAAATGAATAATAAGTTTTTACATCTGTTTGCAGCTTGTTGGGATGAGGAGCATGACAGTTTCCGTAAAGCTAGGAGTAATCTTGGGGCTTCTTCTATTTAGTATGTTCATTTTGGGCTCCATTCGTTTTAACTAAAATGAAGAAATTAAGATTGAATGAGTATTTCGGGTTTGTTGGAAGGATTCCTTAGAGTAATGCAGCTGATTGGAAGTTGGTTTCAGTTGTTGGAAGGAAATATTCTAGCTTTGACTTAGAAAGATGCAATCTTTGGATGGTTCATGCTTCTTTAATATGCATTAAGTACTATGACTATATGGCATTTCGTGTCTAAGCGATTTTACGGTGGAACGTTGACATGTTGGTGAATTGGGGTTGGAGGTTCTACATTAGTGGAGAATGTTGATTTGAGATTGTTGTCTTTATGTGTCTTAAAAAAATTAGATTCTGGTGTTAAGTTGATATTTCTATTCTACCATCCAGTTACTAGCTCATCTAATGTGTTTGGGGCGGATGATAGCTATGAGGAATGTGAGGATACTGTGAAGAATTGGGCGTCTTTGTCCAGTGATTCTGAGGTTAAAGGTGACAAGCATGCATTGCGTGACTTCTTGTTCTTTCTTCATGTGCCACATACAGGAGGACGTACATATTTTCAGTGGTAAATTAATTAATGATATTACTCGATTAGGGCCTGAACTGTTTACCTTAAAGTTTATACTGATGGTGCGCTGCTCTTTCTTGGCTTCTTACTCAGTTTTTTGAAGAAGTTGTACTCAAACGGTGAAGAATGTCCACGGTCCTATGATAAATTAAGATTTGATCCCAGGTATTGTTACTGTCCTTAGAGTAGAAAATACCTGATCTTGTTATAGTTTATGAAATTAAAATATGCAACAAGAACTTCATAAATCAGCCTACACTTGAGTTCATTGTAGACTGTTAAGTTGTATTGTTGAAAAAAGGGGGAGGGTTGATTCTAACTTGAGAATTCGACTAGGTTAATTTTACAGAGGAGCTTCACGGGTATTGTGCAACCATAACATCCCACAGAATTGATGAAAAGTTTCGAGGGCTACTGTTAGACTATCATTGTTGTATAGATATAAGATGGATGCATATGCTTGTTTAGATATGTGGTAATAGCATAACCCCCCTCCCCCCACTCTCCCACAGAAGAGAACACAAGAATATACATTGCACTTTCTTAGTCATTGCAATGAAGACTTCTTATGAATCCGTTCAATGGGTAGAGATCATGCTAGAGACGACATTAAGATCAGGCTGAAAATAATTCATCAAAGTTTAGATGTTGACACAGTAACAAATTTAGTAACTTATGGAATGAGTGGAGAAGGAAAACTTAGTTGCACCACCTGAGTTTGTATACGTTGTGGTTCATATACCCTACTCCAAATTGGTCATAATAAGAGGCTTTGTTGACATGGGTAGCCATGAACACAAAAGTATAATTAAATAAAAAATGGCAAACCTGTGTGCTAATTGCTCCTTGGCTCTGCTGGGGTATGTGAAGGGTACGCAGCGTTTGCAAGAGTCTCTTTCCAGGCCTCAAACCTGTGTCCAACAGGTCACAAGCAGACCAACTTACTGATACACCAAGGTTAATCAACTTTTCCTTGCATCAACTAAATTTAGGCTACTTCGGACCTAAAAGTTTTGTTAACATGATTTGTCTGTCTATAACTTGCCAACAGAGGCCTACGGATAAGTGAAGATAGTGCTCAACTAGTTAGTACTATACTCCAGTAGTAGGCCGTGATGCACAAAAGCATTTTAGTTGGATTTTAAAGGGTTGCACAATAAACAAGAAGAAAGCTAGAAAGATCTTTATGTCAAGAATAGGAAGATTAAGTAAACCTTTGAAAAATAGTTCCAGAAGCATTTATGTTTAGAATATCTCTCTACATCCTTCTGAGAATCCCTCCTTGAAGAAAGTTGGTGGAATCTGATGCAGTTCCCTGTCGTTTTTCCTTGTTATTGTGCTTTAGTTCTTGTAGTCTACTGCATTTGGTATATATTTGAAGTTTTCTCTTGCAGGAAAACAGAATGCCGATTGTTAAGTACTCATGATGGCTATAGCTTGATGTCCAAACTTCCCAAGGAGAAAACTTCGGCTATGACAATAGTTAGAGACCCCATTCAACGTGTTTTTAGTAGTTATGAATTTTCTGTGGAGGTGGCTGCAAGGTTTTTGGTTTTCCCCAACTTGACATCCATGGAAAGAATGACCAAACTAGCACGTAAGAAGAAAGCTGGAGTGAACACGCTTGAAATTTGGCCATGGAAATATTTAGTACCCTGGATGAGAGAAGATTTATTTGCTCGAGTACGTATTTTATTTTTCGGTGTAGTTTCTGCTTTTAAATGTTTGGCGAAGTGGAATGCATTTCTTATGGTTCGTGAAAAGCTATCGTATGTGATATCATTATTCTGGTCCTTAAATGAAGATATACTCATATCGACTAAATGAGCATCGTAGATATGCAAGATATCCATGTACATGTACATGTGCACGTACATATATCATGAAGCTCAACAGAAAAGGTAAATGTACTGGCATTTATAAACACGCTCACACATTATGCATTTTCCGTTACTTGCTTAGTGTTATGTTAGTCTAGTTTTCATGCATCTATAATACCCTATATTTTCAATGTCACTTTCTTAACATTTTACATTCAGAGATGCATAACCTAAAGATTATCCAGTTGTTTTACATGTGACGCTTCGCTTTTCTATAACTGTGATGAGATTCACGGTTGCCTCATCTATTTTGCTGCATTGAATGCCATTGAAATGACTTGGCAAAACAATACATGTTTTCTTACTCAGCTAAGATAATTTGGAGAAGAACTTCTCACAATGGTTTGGCGTGTTCCTTTTAGGGCTGGGAGATATCTCATGATGTATTCATCTTCCTTTTTTTCTAATTTGCAAGAGTGAGAGTATCCCTTCTCCCCTTCTCTAATAAACGCATTAGGAATAATGACTGTGATCCCCATGCTTTTGCGATTGCTTATTGAGTAATATTGATAATTAATCTATGAATTTCGGCCCAAAGATGTAAAAAGTTATTGAATTGTCGTTCTTATTGGGTTTTTGCGGTAAATTAAGTAATCTCTGGAAATACAGACATCAGTTTTTTCATGTAGATCCATTTGCCAAATTACTGGTGTTACTTTGAGGTTGATGTTTTTTGCCTTGTTTATCCTTCACTAAAAACTGTTCCTTTTCTCATGGCAGAGGGATGCTAGAAAGCTGAGAGGACAGTCTTATTTAGTCACAAATAACTCATATGACATGGGAGAGATTGTGATGCCTCTACATGAGTACATTAACGCCCCTATTGCTCGAGATAATGTCCATAATGGGGCCATGTTCCAGGTATTCTGATATTTATAAATATTTCTTACCCCCCATCCCCCCTCTCTGACCCTACTATCGCATCCAATAACAACTAGTTACAGTAACTAGTTTTCTGATGCCTCAAGGTAATCTTGTATAGCTCTTTGTAGATCTCATGTCTTAAGTTCAGACATTTATTGCCATCTGTTTTTTTTTGTTTTAATTTCGCAGATTGCTGGTCTCACAAACAATTCTTATTTTTTGGAATCACATCGAGTACGCCACTGTGTACTTGAGCATCCAACCTTAGGCGTACATGTGCTTGATATTGCGAAGGTAATAAAAATAGTCTCTGCATGCATGCTGGGCATTTTATGTTAATTGTCTGATACCTGTTCTCGATTTTATCGTTGCAATCATAGTAGAGCATTATAAATCTTGCAGAAGAGGTTGGATGATATGCTGTATGTTGGCCTTACAGAGAACCATAAAGAATCAGCCACTGTATTTGCAAACGTTGTAGGCTCCCAGGTGATATCTCAAACTACAACACCAAGCTCCCGTGCAGATGTTTCAAGCAACTCAGGTTTGTGATCTGAAATAATAAGTCATTCAAATATTTGGAATTGATTATCTATGTGGGATTTAGTGAATTATGGCCTGTAATTCTTTTCATGTTCCGGTGCTAATAATACTTAAATTACCTGAGCACCACTATGCTAAGACTACATGAAAACTTTTGTTAAGCTTTTTAAAACTTGACTAGCAAAACGGATCAATTGTATGGGTTTGGTTCTTTAAAATGTAGTATCTCATAAGCAGTGTCGTTTAAGCTACTTTCCTATTTACTTGGATCATTTACTTCAAGTTTTCAAGCATGAAGTGGCTTTCATATCAGTCCAGGGCTTTAAAAACTTTTCATATTAGCCTCCAGCCATACCAACCAATGCACCTTGGACAACCAACACTCTCCACTCCAAATCCCAACCAATACATCCCGGGTCCCAACCTGTGCACTGAAATTCCCAACCAATACATTGAAAAATCCAACTTATACCCCTGGATCCCAATCAATACTCATTTAAGGT
>JAYMSH010000470.1:0-11056 GCA_036897905.1 Aragoa cleefii | reverse complement strand
CATAGGCCAGCACTCAGACCCATAAAGTATGGCAGGTCTAATTGCTGTCTTATAGAATTTTCCCTTCAGCCTTAAAGGGAACTCCCTGTCACGCAACACTCCCGACGCTGATCTCCATTTCGCCCAACCAGCCTGGATGCGATGCAAAACATCGCTCTCCACCTCCCCATCCTTATGTAGGTAGGAACCTAGATATTTGAACCTATTTTTTGGTGGAAGATTGAGAAAAGACATCCTAAACATACAACACATGAGCTCCTTATAAATTGTCATTCTAGATGTAAAACCCGAACAAATTACAATATGTTTCCCAACCATTCCAACATCTACTACACTGACCCAATACTTTCAAACAAATTATTACGAAAAAAATGAAAATTCGATAAAACTTTCATACCTCTCAGGAACAAGCCCAAAGCACAGAGATCAACACGAGCGTAGTAAAACAGGGCCGACGGATGAACTAAGCATATCACTTAGAGCTAATTGAACCTCTTTTGAACCATGCTCACAGCTTATCAAACTGGAAAGCAAGGGAAAGAAGCAGGACAAGTTCTTCTCCAATGAAAACTCACCCAAGCTGCATATAGCTTGTAGAGTCGCAACTATAAGAGGCGCTCGTGCAGCCAATTCTCTCCTTCTTGCAGAACCCATAGGAATATTCCAGTGGGATTGCATGTTCAGAGATGAATGAGACGTTTGTCCAGAGTGGGCAACTTCAATGTAGGATTGCAAAACCTCCATGCAGAGATTCACAAGGTAAGATTCCACTTCCGACTCCTCTTGATTAGCAGGTCCATCAATTACGATATTTTGGAGGAGTTGGAGACAAATTTGATAAGATTCGTTTTCAAGGCGAAGTAGAGGTGGATCTTGCATTTGTGTCAAGGAACTGAGTTCTTGGAGCTTCGAACGGAGTGCTGTGTCCCCGTTTATCTTGTGAGCGTGAAATGCCACACCATGCACCGATTGAAAGAGGATAACAGTGTTTCTAATTGATAGTTGAGATCTATACATGTTATAGATTTCCATAACAGCCTGCAGATTCCATACAAAAGAAAGGTACTGTCAGATTCCTTCATAATAGTAAAAGATATAAAAAGCTGATTCTTGGTGCAGCAAAGATTGATTTCTCTCTCATTGTACAAGAGGATATCTGACAGGTTTTATTTCTCTCAGGAAAAAAATAATACGAGTAATTTTTACAATTTCCTTATACTTTATTTAATCACCTTGAATAGATTATGGTTTTTATCCAATTGTTCCGTGGAAATCATTTCTCTAAGAAGGAAATTTCTGGTGAACTATACACAAACAACCCCTTGAGCTATGTCTACAGATTATAATACTAACAAATGTAACTAGACACGGACTTCTAAGATTGTCTAGAAGGAAGTGTCAGATCTTAAATGATTGAACAATTGAACCAATTCCTAAAGGCCTTATTGTCAGCTTTTGTGAGGTTCAGGTACCCTATTATGTTACCCATAACTGAGGTGTTTTTGCGTACGTCCAGAACACAAGAGGTGTCTGCGTATGAATAACATATACCTTTAAGAGGTGTTAACGTGATAATTATTTTTTCTTCTTTATGGAAAAAAGTGAAAATTACATAAGTTTGAAACAAGAATATATGCAATTGCTAGTAGAAAACTGAGAAGAATCCCAATGACCAAACAAAATTTAGAAAGCAATTTATACCTGTATCAAAAGAAGCTGAACGGCAGCTCGACACTTGACTTCCATTACAGAATCATACAAACGGTTTCTCCTCGAGTTATCAGCATCATCAGTGGAAGCAACCGTCCCAGAAGATTCCTCATTGCTGTTTCCATTGATGTCTTCTTCCTGAGCCAAGATTCTACCTTCCTCACTGAGATCGAAAGAAAAATCGGGAAGTGTGTCTGTAGCAGCTTCTCTGAGAGAAGTGACCACATCAAACCACTTGTCTTCGGAAAAGAGTTCCCCAGCATTGCTCATCAAGCGAACAAAAGCAGCAATGCCAATACCGGCAAGGCTTTGGTGAGGACGCTTGATAAAACTAACCAATAGCATAAGAACTTTCTTCAAAAGGGGGTTCACAGTGTCATAGAAATTAACAAAGAGATCCACAACCAGTTGTAGAGCCAATGTGCATGTCTCATAAAGCCATGCATCGTCATCAAGTTCCTCCATGTCACCATTAGCCCTGTGCCGGGTTGAGTTGTCACTAGATGGATCCATAGCATGTCGAGCATCATCAAAGATTCTAAATAAGACAGATTCGAACACCTTCTCCCATAAGGGCAGGGAAAAATGTTGGCCATAGTTGCGCAATGTATCAAAGAGAATTTGAAGGGCACTCTTCCTAATTTCAGGCCTAGGGTCAAAACTCAGTTCCGATAAACCTGGTAAGAGGAAACACATAACACATCATGTAACATGCTATATAATTTCCGTACATATAGAGGAAGGAAAGGAATCACTATAAATCTGAAAACTAGTATAAGAACCAACAGTCCTTTACCTGCCAATAAAGGAAACCATAAATAGAGATGATCCAACCTATCTGTGGATTCTGCATTGTCAATTTTTTTATCTTTTACGGGATGAGGTGAAGAGGGGGAGACTTTTTCAGAGGTTTCCTTGCCCAAGTCTCCTTCAGCAAGTTTAGCGGCACAGAAACGGAGGAAACCAATGGCATTAAGACTAATATCTTTGCTGAATCTACTATTCGTGAATGCAATCAGACAATTGACGCAGTCAGTGAAAGTAGTGGTCTCTGTCTCGGTGATATATGGAAAATAATCTCGCACAATCTTTTCAATTATTTCAAAGGCCAGGAGGACAATATTCTTATGGTCATCATAAGCTGCTGTTGTAAAGACCTGCCATTTTTCATGGATGAACTTGAGAATAAGAGAGAATTTATATCTAGAAAGGATGTGCAGAAATAATAATTTTCAAACCAATAAAACACCACAGAAAATGAGAAATCTTTACCATGAACATGCTTTTCCATCCTGACTTCACGTTGTTTACACGAGATAACACCATTTGAGAAACACATCTGATGATCAATTCTCTGATTTCTACAGCACTACTCTTGCGCATCACAACTACAAAAGGCTTCATAAACTCATTCTGGAAGTTATAATTAGCCAGTTCTTCCCTCTCCAAGAACTTCATTGACAGTTGCCGTAAAGAATCCATAGCAAATATTGCAATTGAAAGATTTTCTGAACAGCCAATTGTCACGAAAAAATCAGAGAGTACTTGCCAAATCTTAGACCACACAAGTCTTATCCGGTTCATGTTATAGTGCCTGTGTTCAAAGGAAAAATATTACTATTTACTTGAATGTCAGCAAAGCAAAAATAGACAGTAATGACAGCTATGTCATAAGCAGTGTTCAACGGAAAGAAACCAAAGGGTATAATTGACATACGCAATCTCAACTATCTTTGTGAGGCTGAACACCCTTGGATCAGATGTGGATCTCAACTCATCCATGGATACCTTGCAAAGACCATTGACAAAATACATAATTGCCTCACTGTTCAGCTTTTGGCTTTGTATAAATATGCGGTTCAGTTCACCAACTTGTTCCAGCATGTTTAAGTTAGAGACCAAGTTGTTCATCTGTTCAGAAGTTATTCCGGCTGTGGTATTACCACCAATACCTGCACTATCATATGAACCCCTTCTCAAGGCTGAAGCTGCATTCTGAATCTTTCCAGCTCCTTTCTTTCTTAGAACAGGGAGAATATTTTTTCCTGGCTTGGACTTTTCAAAATCATTTTGAGGAATTGCAAAGAAAGTTGCATCTGGTGGAGCACCTTCACCCAAGAGATGCAAATGCTCAAACCGTGAGATACATGTTAGAATATGCTCCCACCCATCCTGTAAGTAGTTCCCATCTTCATCTGCTATTGCGACTATAGCCTGTTAATGGAAGTTACTTTAGGGTTATAAGGAAGTTCCAGAGAACGTAAATAGCAGGTGATGTGATCAATTTTCTTTAGTTTTAACTAAGGCGGCCACCTTTTGTCTTTAAAGAAACAGAATATCAGTTTTTAATCACAACACCGTCTACTAAACTGCAGACTATTCACATTTGAGATGTGTCGTTTACTGAAACAGAGGGATTGTCAAACAACAATAACTTGTTATGTAGCCATAAGTTCGAAAACAATTGTATTCCAACATAGATGTAGTCCAGTTGGGAACTAATGATTTTCAGTGAGCAGACATTAGTAAAAGAAAGAGAAGGGGATACAAAACTACTACCTCCACCCCATTTGAAGTGTCATATTTTCTTTCTGGGCTGTCCGAATAACTAATTTCCTTTCCAAAACTAGCAAGTTTTTCCCCAACCAATTCAAACTGCCATTCTTCTCATAAAAGAATACTCACCAAAAAAATTTATTCATTTTCCTTCTTTTTTTTAAGATACTGTAAATAGTAACTGAGCTACTTCTAACGGGGCAGAGGGAGTACTAATTAATCAAGAGAATTGGTAATAGAGAAGCCCTTTGCTCCACTCATATAGCATGACATTGAATCAAAGGAGGCATGCTTGAGCAATTACTAACCTTGATAGCATCAATGTTTTTCTGTTTAATGTCTGCAGGAGAGTGGAGTGAAGTAAATTTTGCTAACGAAGTCAAGAAAGCATCCCTGTGAGTTTTCATCGACATCCCTGCCGTAACATGGATAGCACTACGAAAGCCTTCCAAGCATAGGGCAATTATAATCTCATCTTCGCTTTGGTCAAGAGGGACACTAAACGCAGCCAGCATGGGAGCCCAACAGGCCTCAACCATGAACCTCAGGATCACCACATCTGTTGCGGGATAATAAATTGACCTGCGATGAAAGCTAAACATCAAGAGGATGGATATCTCAATTTACTAAATCCTAAAAAAGGAACAGTAATCATTTGTCAAACAAGCAAAATCTGCTCATTCTAACTCCTCACACTGAAACAGGCAAACAAATTATCAAGTTTTACTGCTTCACCCTTTTAGAGCATTTATGTATCAGTAAGCATAACAGTTGACTCTCCATAATTAGAATATGAAATAGAAGAAACCACAGCGAAAAGATAAGGCATAAACCAGAAACAGAGCTTGTCAATGGTAGTAACTTTATCTCTTAGCTATATTGCAGAAGATTCATAGTTGCTTACTCAGACTTGCGAGCTTTTTCTTTAAATTGTTCCTGCATGTGTCTCATGAGGTCATCTCCAGTCTCCATATCTTCTCCCCCTCGATTACGGATCACAATATTCAGTATACTATCTAACCCCAAAACTCTGTTTGAGTTAACAGACTGTTTCTGTTGGATGGACAAACTTTCTTCTTTCATTTTAATTTCATTCCTTGATATCCGCTCATACAATGATCTCAAGTACTCCTCTGGTAGATCTTTCCCATCATCAATGCTGCGGTTGTTCCTTATAAAATCCTCAACTGACATCTGAATATTTGAAGTTAGAAGCTTAATAGAAAATAAATTCTCCATGAAAAATTTCGCCATCAGACTTTGAAGGTTTGATTGGTCATACCTTGTTCTTCACCATAGGATTATGAGCATCGGTGTTCAGTAATATAACAGAGTAGGCAAGCACATAAGCCGTGTCAGCACTTGAAAAAACCTTGGGATTACATTTGCAGTATCGTTCAGCAAACTTCTCCATAATACGATCAATCTTCTGTGCCTCACCAGGTAATCTAAATCCCTGTAAGAAGACCCTGATTGCCTCGTCAAACTCCAAGCCTTGGAAATCAAAAGAATCAACGTATGAGTGCATCACTTTCAGTGATAAATCTTCTCTTTCACCCAAATAGTCACCAATCAGAGATTTATTTAAACCAGATGCACTCTTCAGGAAAGCTGCTATCTCTTCTGGTGAAGCCCCCACCTTATTTGCATTTATCAGGAATTCAATACCTTTCTTGGGTTTGCGGTTAAAAAGAGATATGCCTTCCTGCGACATATATTCCATTAGATTTCATTAGTAATTGAGTAGTAACGATTAAGATAGATGAAACAGAACAATTCAACTTATATTTCACCTGAAGTTCAAGTTTATACGCACTGCGCTGCTCAATTGTGGATACATCAGAAACTTCACTGGAGGCTTCAGATTGAGTATCTGATGATTCAGCCGGCTCATCGTCGTTTCCATTTGCCAAAGGGAGACTTCCAACATCAGGACTGTTGTCAGCCATCTCAAGTTTCTTTGGAGACTGAATGTCCGGAATTCTCAATTGCTTGTTCATCCAGTCGCCCATGCACTTCAAGATAGCAACCATGCATTTCATTGCTTCTAGCTTCAGTGCGACATCTTGAGGAAGCAGAAGTGTAGTTGCAACACCAGGTGGAACTCCTTGACCAGTTTTGAGAAGTCCATTTACCATCCTAATATATTGCATCAATATAAATAGACAAATGGACATTAGATTCAATGAAAAAACAATCTTTTCTTGGTTGCCTAACATAAAAGTTAACAACCTCACTGATGCTAGATGTTTTGTGCGAATATATTCGTGTGAATTAAATAGTAAAGTCGTGAATCATAGATACTAAGAAATTATTACGTCTAACTGATGTAAGCAACAACAGCAATAAGAAAAACTTACCTCTCGAATATATTGGAAGCATTAACATCACAGTCATAGTTAAGGAATATGTCGATCAGAATTTGTGAATCCACGCAAAGCTTCTCCAGAAACTTTAGCACTGTCATCTTCTGCTGAAAATTTGGTTGTGCAACATTCTCCAACACTCTCAGGACAATCATAGGAAAAAATACTCCAATTTCTGCCTTCAGTCCAGCTCTGAATCTTGAAACCAGACTTATAAATATTGAACATGAAAGCTGGAAAACAATCATAAGGGTTGAAGCACTGTTCTTCAACAGTGAAAGGCACAGGTACTGCTTTATAGCATCTAAAAATCTGTTCAAGAAAGAAAAGAAAAAGAAAAACACGGATGAATAATCATCAACAAAAATATCAACATTGATAACAGTGATGCTCATAAGAACAATAAAGATGAAGGTTAAAGGTAAACGGTTGATCGTCGATACGTCGAAGAAAGTTTACTGGGGTACTCAAGACAAAATAATCAACCAAGACCAGCCTGAGTTGTGATGTTTAAGCTGCTCTCAATATAGAGGAGCTAGGAATTGGGAACCTCACAAGTCATGTATGTAATTTGATGCTTAAGCTGGTCGATACCATAGATTTTCATTGTCCATTTCATAACAGCGGGCTTGAAAAGGACAAAGAAAATTCAAATGTCAATGTCTCACTCAAGTGGTATATCTACCACATCATCACGAATCGTAAGTGGCTAAGTGCAATAACAATCCACAATAATTCAGTCTGCTTGCCAAAAAAGATTAAAAAAATAATTACTATATTTTGTCAAAAGTATATCTAAATCTCGCGAAGCTAACACAACAGAGCAGCTTTTTATCAGAGTCCATGAGTGTCCAGCACATGCTTCATTTTCTTAAGATCCTGAGCCAAAGTGTTGATTGCTGATTGGACTTGGAGCAAGAATATTGCGGGGGAGTTGGTCTGGTGATTAATTTTTTCTTTTATTGAGATAGTTGTAATATGTATTGAAATTACGACCAATACGACAGGATAGTACTACAAACTGATAGCCACAAGGACAGAGCATTGCCACAAGGGCAGGGCCTCATTAGGTATGATGAGTGAAATCAGAACGAAGATTGGTGAGGATAACCCCGAGGGGGTTCCAAACAACCTACAATGTATTGAATCACCAGGATGTGAACATCCTTCAATGGTTTGTGCAGAACTCCTAAGATTCCATATCATGGATACTTCTATTACTCCCTTCCAAACTACCCTGGCGATAGTTCCACGGCATATTGTCATGGGGAAGTATTCCTTTGTAACTCAAGATAGGAAATCAAGATCCTCTCCTAGAAAATCCATAACGAGGTTGGGGAAACCACCAATGAGCTTCTCTTGTAGAACTAAAAACTCACTAGCAACACAACACAAGCCACAAAATAAATTACAACTACAAGGAGCTAATCAAGAGAACTTACAATGAACCACGACCTACTAGTTCCAGAAATTTCGCTATAGAACCTACAGGTTATCACATATGCTTATTGTTGTGATCACTAACAGTCCTAAGAGTCCCCCTATGTTCACGCTAAATATAGGTCCAGTTACTTCTAGAGATAACTTCTGAAGGCAATGCAGTTGACTATGTAAAGTGAGAATCTCTTTTCCTAAAACTATGCTCTAAAATGTGTTATCAGTAAACAACTGTAACCTGTGATGCACCATTATTTGTTTGAGCTCATCATCCATGATGAGTAGTCATTCCCAACCACATAAATTATTAACCATTAACTGCAATTCTAATGATAATCAACAAAACAGCAACCAAAGCGTACGAGAATCACTACTCAAATTTAAATAGCTTAAAGAGCAAAAAAATAGGTACCTCTCACTAGTCCTAAACACCACACCAGAATTCTCCAACAAAATTTTCAACAACTCCAACGCCAAAATCTTCCCCTTCATCGCCTGCGGATCCGCCGCCGCATCCTTGGGTGGTGTCTTCATCGACAACTTACACAACGCCCTAAAAACCAAAAATGCATCCCTCCTCAACTTATTCCCAATCTGCACCTCCAAATCGTCCTCCCTCTCACTCTCCCCGTCCGCCAACTCCCCTTTCCTCCCCTCCAACGCCATCTTATACATACTAATCTCCCAGTACTTCGCGTCCAACATATCCTTATCCGTCGAATCCAACAAATCCGCCGGATTCGTCCCCTCCACCGTCGACATCTTCATCTCAAACGCCCTGTCATGTGCCCCCGCCCCCCTCGGGGTCCCTGCCCCCAACACCCCATCTACATCCCGCATTATCTTCGTAATAAACCCCTGCACAAACGCCGTCATTGACCCGTCCACATCCTCCTTCTCCACACCCCCCATCATCTCCGCAACAACAATCGGCTGCATATTCACCGCGGACGAATCCGCTTCCATCCTCCTAAATACAATCACAAGCATCTGCACCAACGATGCCTTCGCCGTGGTCTGATTCACTACATTCTTACTACTCAAATAAATATCATAACAAGTCCTCACTACATTCAACAAGCAATCATCATGAATCCTCAACGAAACCGACGTCACCGCTGATAACAAAACCCTAATCACCAACAACTCCATCGCCTCATCACCCAAATCATGGCATTTACAAACCGAATCAATCAGTTTCGTCAACAGCTTCGAATCAGAATCAACCTCACCATGTAAGTAACCATGCGCGATCAGTTTCTGAACAGCGTCGAGAGCAGGTTCTGATAGCTTCAAGTGGTTGGATGAAAGGGCGTTGATTAAGGGGGTTAAAACGATGTCCGATTGGTGGAGGGTCAGGTTAAGGAGTACGCCAGGTGAGTTGTCGAGATCGGATTGAGATTGATCGGAAGGTGATTGAGGAGTAGAAAGGTCATTCTGGAGGTGTTCGATGAGGGATTTGCATTCGGCGGCGAGTTTGGAGTGTTTGCGCCAGGAGGCGTTTTTGATGATTTTGTCGAGGGAAGGGAGGAGGAGGTTAGTTAGGCGGGAATCGGCTTCCGAAGAAGCCATTCCCAGTGAGGGTTAGTGGTTTTTGGCGGTGGTGGTAAGTGTAGAATTGTCTTTTTGGTGGCAGAAAGTGGTGGAGAAATGGTTTGCGAGAGGTGAAATGAAGGAGCCCTTGTGGGGTTTGACTGTTTGGGAGGGAGCGAGATTTATGAGAGGGAGAGATGTGGATCCAATCTGATAAATAATGAGAGTGGTGTTTTTATTGATTTCTTCATAATGATTTTTGGATTGTTGAGGGTAGAAATGGAGAAGATTGTTAAGTATACTTGACTTTATTCATCACATGTAGGAAATTTATGGGAACTTATTCTTATATTGTTGTTTATTAAAAAAATATATATTATGAATGATATTTTTATTCTAATTATTTTCAGGATGAATAAAGAATAATAAGGTTATGTGAACTTTCAGCGCTGACTCTCATGATCAAATAAATAGAATGTCATACGATAATATATTGAGGTCATCCGTGATCCGACTACCATCCTACTTTTTTACGACTTACGAGTTTTGTATCAGTAAGACAAACACGTCATACTGAGTATCCACAACACCGAGTGATTGGATCATTAATTAATGAGGGAAATCATAATGATGCAATAAATTAAGTCTCGTTAAAGTGTAATACTCCATCTGTTTTTTTATAACTTTTACGTTTGGTCCAATTGGATCGAAGTTTGACAGCTCATTACTTCAAAATCGTATGCTATCACAAATTATAAAATCATGGAATAACTCAGATAAGTGCGAGTTGGACTTTTCTTTTGTACGGGCAATTTAAGTGTATGATGATTGAGTGTAAAGCAATGATATTTTCATATTTTGTCTAGTTCTATTGTAATTTTGTGAATTACAAGTAGAAGTCTTCAAGGATATGATGGGAGTTTCACTTTAATGATTTTATATGAATCATATAATTAGCAAAATAATGATTGCATTTGTTCCTACGAAATTTTGTCATGCACTAGTATAAAGGAGTTTTAGCATGCCATTATTTTAGAGTTTGGACAAAGTCCACTATCCTAACGGGCCGCGAGTCCAAACTGATTGTCTTTTTAGCCCAGATCCAGAGTTTGTCAAAATGGATCACAAGTGTCTTGGGTTAATTGATGCTTGTTTTTCATACTCATTTTATTTAAATATCAAGGCGAAAATGATTGTTACTTGTTAGTAAGTACCATTAGAATAAATTATATTTTACAGTGAATGTGGACCTTGAATTTAAAATTCCATGAGCTGAAGAGTTCAGAAATTATCGTTGATACTAACTCGAGTATGGATGTTTCAACAACACTTCATACTCTATATTACAATTTCATGAAGTATATTTTTTGCAAATTGAGTTTATGTTTGTTAATTAGAGTTCACCCAAATTACGTAATTTTCTTAAATCATATTCATACTATTGGACTAAGAAT
>JAYMSH010000469.1:0-11063 GCA_036897905.1 Aragoa cleefii | reverse complement strand
GTTAAAACATATGAAAAATCAATCCGACAACATGTAGAATTATCCAAACTATTGCAAGAGTTGCAAGGTGCCCCACAAAGTATTGTTTTGCGACACACCTCAAACTATTACAAAAATTGCAAAGTGTCATTGATAGCGGTTTTTTGTCAAATTTTAATGAAAAAAGTCACAATCTCCAATCATCATGGGCAAATAGGTTTTTGTCATATTAAATACCTATTTAAATAGTAAACAAATGGTGATTTTTAACTAGTTAAAAGTAATGTTTAGTGATGTATTTCAATATTATAGTATTAAAATGTATCGATTTTTGATTAGTTAGAGAAATATTTGAAATGAAACGATTTAGGTGGAGATTATGAATTATTTTGTTAAAATATGATGAAAACCTTTTCAAAAGACAGTTTTCAATTCGTGTAATAGTTTAGAAGGTACATCAGAAAAAGAAATAAATACTATGCAATTTGAGCAATAATAATTTGGGAGCTTCATGCATTTTTTTGTATTAACCTAAGTATTTATGTTCGCGTTGCCTTCCTGAGTTTGTTATAAAAACTGGGTTTTGAAACTATAGGTACTAAAGTGCAAAAGTCATTAAACTTTGGTAGGTTAAAAATAAGGGAAAATCGCTAAAGTAGTCCATAAGTTTAACCAACCTGTTAAGACGGTCCCATGAATTTGAAGCCCGTCAAAATGGTACTGTAAGTTTGTTAAATTCTGCTAGTTCAGTCCCCCATGACACAAAAGAACCCAGACCTGCTCTGAATCATTTTCGGTTGGAACATATCCATCAGAGCCAGCAAGAACTCCGTCCTCATACTGTATAACCCACTCCGAAAGCACACCAGTCCGAACAAAAAGTCGAACAACTTTATTCCTCGTCATTAATGCCACGCCACTCTACCAAAGCTCACATAAATCACCAATTCTACGGCTGCAAATCCAATCACGTCAAATAGGTGTTTCAAATGCGTGTGCAAGGGAAACAATAGAGTACAACACATTGGCATTGCCTTCTAATTTATTCCATGATCGGACCTTGAAAATCCTCAAAGGTGTTGAACATCAATTTGCTCGAAAATAGCTGTTCGTATTCATCAACATTGTTTATGATTCGGCTTGATCACCGGTCCCTACACCGCGCTTTCCCTTCCCGAAACACTCGCCACCATTAAATCGAGCTCTTTCAGCACTCCTACTTGTTCCCCGTCTTGCTTACTGGAATGGAATCATCCAACTGGTAATGATTATGTACATGCTTGGGCGTTTTTGTTGCATGGGGACTGTATTGGCTGATTTTATCAAACATGCGGTACTGTTTTGGCGAACTTCAAACTTATGGGACCATCTCAACAGGTTGGGCAAACTTATGGGACTGTTTTAACGATTTTTCCTTAGCTAGGCTACATGAACTGTGAGGAGACTGAGACTTCATAAATGTTAGTGCATGACAAGATTTCCCCACAAACTAATTTTTATAAAGATCTAATGAAGCTGCCTAAGATTTCAATTCTAAACGTGTTGTGTTGGGCTCATTCATGTCAGAAGCCAAATCTTTCCAAGTAGTTTACTTCATACTGATTGAGTAGTAATTGAATGACCAGTTGCAATTACTCCCTCCCCCAGGAAACAACTGACAATTTTTTGCCCCCGACAGCACAAAAGCAGATCCTATGAACTAACAAGCACAAGAACATTTAATCCCAAGCCAAATGTTCGGGTAAAAAAGATTTCCAGTTCAAACCTAAAAGTGGATAAAAAGAGTATGAACAATAAGGTCTGCTTTACCTTCATAGTGATACTTTAGCTTCTATGCTCTAAACCATTTAAGGATCAAAATCAGAAATAATGTCCAATTACTAATATAATCATGAAATATTCCATGTGTAATAGTCACTAATAATACTTCAAGAACTTCTGTAAGGTTTAGTAAATCATCTCATTCAAACTATTGCAACAATCCAATGTTTCTTGGAAATTACCAATAACTCAATCCTGCGGCATAAACCTCTCATGAACGAAATAAAGATGAAAATAATAAATAAAATTTCAAGCATGTAAATTTTATTAAGAAAGGCACATACATGGGCCGAAGACGCTGTAATTCTGAAAGGCGTTGATGCTGTGTGTTTTGCAGATCTGGTGCATAAGTTAAAAAATGAGGAATATAGAATAGTAACTACTTAAACAATTGACCTATTGTTTGAATGTTCTCCTACAATTGTTTCCTACTACTTGTGAGAAATCCTGTGATTATTATCGTTGATTTAATAAAAAAGAAATATCATCCACCATCTGCAATTGCAAATGTACCATTTAAGTTCAACACATGAGAATGAGTCCATTTAAGTTCACAGAAGTAAGGATGTTGTCCAGCATCTACTCGGGAGAAGGGGGACCCCAAAATAAGTATCTGTTGAAAGATATAAGAACAATATGTGGTATGATTTAGGCAATTTCCTCCATTCGCTCAAATGGTTAAATCCCAGAGTCGTGCTTCCAAGCTCCCGTGTTCGTAACCTTTTCACTTTTTCTTTTTGGGCCTCTTTCATTTTATCTTTTTTTGGTCCCTTTTTCAATTTTTTGTTTTCTTTCGATCGTCCCTTTTCTCATTTTTTTGTTTTGTTTTATGCTATTACATTTGGTCCCCTTTTCACTTCCTTTGTTTTATACTATTACATGTGAATTTTTCATTATATTTTGTTTTATGCTATTACATTTGGATTTTATGCAATATCTTTGTACATTTGCTTTTAATTCTCTTAGGATTTTTAAGCACATTTTCATATGATATTTTAGGAAAATTTTATTTTTATAACAAAACAAGCTTTTAAGTAGGAGCGTCTGTTTAAAAAATCAATAGTATTACATTTCATTTTTCATTTTCTTTTGTGCTTTTTCATATTATTTTTTTATGCAATTTTTTATGCAATTTTTTGGTTCATCTTTTAATTCTTTTAGGAATTTTTAAGCAAATTCTCATATGATATTTTTGGAAAACTTTATACACTAGGACAACAAGTTTCGAAGTAAAAGTATGTATGATTGGAAATCTAAATAAAAGATCAAGATTTTAGTTAAAAATATGTATTTTTTGAGTTTCGTGGTTATTTTATTTTTAGTTCAAGCTATGTACTTTTTAAGTTTTTTGTTATTTGCTTTGCTTTTAAGTTTGATTTGTTGAAAAGGTCCCATGTTCGATTAGCACATCGTTGAAATCTTTTCTTCTTCTCCTTCTTCCCTTTTTCTTTTTCTTATTGTTGGGGCCTAAGTTTGAGATGTGGCACAGGCCCCCCAAAATCTCCAAGGGCCCTGATTCTTTCAAAGTGAACTCGAAGAAGAATGTTGGAGTTGGTTAATCTCAATCTTCTAGACGACTTGAAGATTCTTGACAATCACAATAGAAAGCTTATTTTTACTGCCATCTAAAGACAAATTGTAGGAATAACACTCAACAGAATCTGTTCAAATTTTTATGTGCAACAGGATATATGGAGTGTTAGTTTAAATGTCAAAGGCAAGAACAGCATGAGCATTCTGAAAAGTACTGCACATACAAGCCTTTTATGCGCAGGGACAGAAAGAGACGGGGGGCGCTGGAAAAGAAAGAGAAGTACCTCGGACCAAAACATTTGAGATCTCATTGAGACTCACCCATGAGCATTTGGATTTTCCCTCCTCCGCAACTAGTCTGTAGGGACCCTAATTTTACAAGAAAAGCAATAAAAAGTAGCTATCAGATCAAACATCTACCATATTACTAGCTAGGAACCCTATGTCTAGTGTAGCTGATCGTGTATTTTCCCTCTCTTTCCTAGGACTACACAGCTTGTGTATTCCTTCTTTACTTTCTTTAATGAAAATCCTCTGATTACCATTCAAAAACAAAAAGTTAATGATTTTCCCAAACCCAAAAAAAGATTACAACAAAAGGTTGCTGTTTCCAAGAAATTTGTTTAGAAGTGGAACTGAACTCAAACTCCGACAATCACATTATATTTCTATCATTAATAGATGGTCGAAACTTTAGTTACAACCTTACAAGAACAAAAAGTTGTGACTGCAAGCACTACATGATCCAGGGAGTTGAAATTCAACAAAGTTCCAAAATCTGAAATCAAACTTCTATAGCATGATCTTGCTGCCCAAAGGAACATCACTCAGTTCAGCCCGTGAGAATATTAACCTCATCATAATCAACAAGGACAACAGGCCATTTTCTATATACACAATATACATAGGACTTCATATGAATGACAACTTTAAACAGCGTGTACGTAGAATAGCTATAATAGGAAAGAATTGCATAAGACCACACAACCATTTTAGAGAACCAAGCTAGGTGTAGGCCAAGTGGTTAACCTTCCACCTAAAGGTTCCAATGGCTAGCATCCAACCAATGATCATGTGGCCATTGGCCATGTATTTTTCTGATTCATCTTATGCAGATAATACTAAATTCCACTAAATTTTCTCATAAAGCACAGGTGGTGATCTCAGCTTAACTTTCTTTCATTAGTCTTAAAATAACCAATTATATTTATTTGATGGGTAATTCACCCAAAAACGAAAGAGTTTGGAATGATATTTATACCGTATCCAGTTGCTTTGTGAACCACTGATTGAGCTCATTCATGCAGGACGCGTCCGCGAGCAAGTATGAATGAAAATCTGAATAAGCCAGGTAAATTCCATCCTCTGTATGCAAGCAATACAAAATTTAATTAAGTAAACAAATAGCATATAGTGCTATAATTATAAACTGATACTTATCAAAAAAAAATAATTATAGACTAATAGAAAGCCTCTTGAATATAATTTTCCTTAGATATTTGTCTCAGAGGATGACTCCACAAATTAGATCTTTCGCTGATTATAGAGTACATAAGCTCTTCATTTTCTTAACTTTAATGTATACTATTCTCTCAATACAAAAAAAAGAACTCCATGCTTTCTAATAGTCAGCTGGAAAGGATTTAAGAATTCTACTTATTAAAGTGTGTTGCTATAAAAACGGAAGGGCTCTGATTAAACATATAAACTGTATAACAAAGAGATTACAAAAGTATATGACTATAGATCAAAAAAGAAAGAGAAGCAGTACCATCCCCAGAATGATAATGGGCCAAGTCTTGAGCAGTAGAGGCCATCCGTCCAAGAATTGTATTCATCTAAGTCACCAAGAAAATAACTATAAGATGTCACTAATATCATCTGTATCCAGAAAAGACGGATTATCAATCACCTCAATTCCACAAAGCTAAAACTTCATAGACAGACAGCTTGGAGTTATAAATGCAAGTCTAATTCATAGATGGACTTATTCTGTAGGCCTCAACCGAAGAATAAATGATGTACTAGATTGTCTGTGCACATTTAAGGAAAGTACTCTATTTACTAACCGCAGCTGCAATTATGATATTACAAGCCACAACTTCCATGATAGAAGGTAGTGGCAGGAGCGCCAAATATTTTACAGTAGCATCCTATACTATCGTAACTCAGCTTTCTGGACCCAGAAGAAGCTCAAAAACATCTCTTTACCAACCTCAAATGAAGACGTAGAAGCTACCAGGTAACTAATTACTATTTTAAGGAGAGAACGCTCAAGCAGCAAGGAGAAATAATTTGTTGTCCAACTTTCATAAATCAGCTGTGGTGCTACACTTCCTTATTGTTTCCTGAGTATAAGTCCTCAAAAATACTCCTAAATTTGCCCATAAACTATTAGATTGTTAACAGCCAATTGGTAACTGATTCACTAAGTTTTACAGAAGTTATAATAAGTACATACGTACTCTCACATACAAAAAGACTATAAGCTACAGCATGCATATGCCAATCACTGGAACATGGGAAGAAATAAAATTGACATAACCCACAAGGAAATAATGGAAATGAGTCGATATTTTATATATGATAGTAGACATGGTAATGATATTTGTACAACCTCCACATTCCTTGTCGATAGATTATCTTCTATGGTAGTCATATGACCATTGGCCGTAGAAGTTGCAGCTAATCGAGCTCTTCGCCCTGGAAATAGCGCTGAGGCCTGTCCATCGAGCATATCATATTGGTATTGCAAATGCCGGAGCTGTTTCTGTAACTCCAGAGCTTCGGATTTTGCAGATAATGTAGCTTCACTGAACATAAAATAAATTATCAGTAACAGAGACAGTAAGCAATGTGTAATTCTAAGGACAAATGACACTAAGTAGATATAGAGATAGGAGTCATATGACAATTCTTCTCTGGGCCTTTTAGCATTATATGTGTATTCTTAAAAAGCTTTTTCTTCATTAATCAAGTGTTCTCGACGACTACAATCTCAGGGTCCAGTTGATTTAGAGTATGGAAAGGTGCATATGTAGATATTTGAATAAGTACAAAATGGGTCATAAAGCTGTGCATAATATATGGACAATAACATTGACAGTAAAAACATTATCCAGGATGCTCATGTGTCTGAGGAACAGATAATTACTGTATGCATCTATATGTCTGAATTAAGTATATCAGACAGTTTTATGTTATTCCGATGAATATTATCAATTTTTTCAGCTGCAAAAACATATTTGTACATCTTTGTCAAAATCACAGCTTTGCATTTAGCCTTATTTAACTTAATAACTCGTACAAAACAATAAAAATAAATAAATAAATGACATGTATGAATGGTCCTACTCAAGTTTCTAACATTTGTTCAAGAAAATAAATTAAACATGAAATGATAAAATTCTGGTTTAATCTGTACTGGCACCGCCTATTTTCCCTCAAATTAAAAATGTGGAATAACAAACGGCACTTGTTACATTTACATAGACAACAAGATTCCCCGGCGTCGTCAACTTATATGGAGTGGACCCTCAGACTGTATATCACCGAAAGGTATATGAATATTACTAAGGCACCATACAAGATAATTGGATTTACCTTTACCACGGGCATAAAAGCAACATGCAACTGACACCAAAATCTCTGCTCAACTCAACTAATTAATGTTGAGCATGTGCATATTGGAAATCTCAAAAGGAACCAAGCAAATGTACAGCTCAATAATTATTGAACCACAAATAGCGAGAGTGTTTACTTGTTCCGAAATTAGCTACAAGATGGCGATAAGAAGTGAAGTCTACAATAACTACAAGAAGGCAGTAATAGGCACACAATAGTAGTTTACAAGGGAGTCTTTCTAAAACAGTTAACAGCTCCAGTTTTGTAATTCTCATCAAGCATGGAGCAATCTTACTTCTAACTGAATCCTGTATTTCTTGACCCAGTGTACTACACATCAAACTTAATGAAATTCAGTACAATTAATCTTAGCTCGGGTTTTCTTGTTAATAATAGATCAACTTTACAAAAATTGAAGGGGTGCAGCTAATATTGCAGGGGTTACTAACATCAATCTCCTTGGGACTTTCATGTAATCCATGAAGTCCAGTAATTCTATCTATGTGCCTTACACCTCCTCTGGAAATAGTTCAAATTAGGATTTAGAACCGCATTTAGATTTGGCGTAGTAAATTACGATTTACTTAGTTAAGGTAAGGATTGAATTTTGGTTCAGGTTTAAATTGGTGGTTGTGTCAGAGCAGGTATTAGGGTTGTTATAGTCATTTTGATGTGGATTCAAATCATATGCAGTGTAATTATTTATTTATTTGTTTTAGAAAAATACGTATTGAAATAATATATATTAGGAAGAGGAGAGAGAAAGAGCCAGACAGAGAAGTGGTGGGTCCAATTAGTTGATTATACAAAGTGAGGTGGAAGTTATATTCCATGGAGAAAAATTGGGTAACCTGTTGAAATGGCATGTTATTTTGGGCTAGATCTCAAGGACAATCCAAAGATAGATTAAGGATTTGGTTGATCTAAATTTAAATCAAGGAGTTCTGCCTAACATCATATTAGAGTTTATGGTCCTCTAAGCCACAGAGGGTTCCCACAAATTTTTCCTTGTTTATTTCTTATGCAGGAAATGTGAAATCACGAGACAATGTAATATCTTAAAATTGAATTTATTTGATAATCTGGCAGCTGAATTTCAAGTCACTTTATTGCATCGGTAGGAGAACAGAATCAAACTCAGGCTAACTTGACACTTACAAAAGAGTTAACTTAAATTTGAACAAGCTTCATAGACAATTGCAGTCCACTTCTTGAAATTTCAGATTAGAAAGGGAATATTAGTTGTTATCGGATTTCCTTCAATCCTTCTTCAGCTCCAAAAACGGCCTCTTGGTTGCCTCTTCTGGCTGAAAATGCTGAGATGCTATCATAAGCAAAGTCTAAATCTTCTCCCTGATAGACATGTAAGATACACAACTTGAACTGAAAAGCAACAGACAGTATAACGACTACAAAAGATATTGCAGTAGAATTCTACGGGGTAGAAATGAGTAAAGGTGGAGAACAGAAAAAAGCTCATAGTGGAATGGTAGTTACAGACACAAGAATGAAAACATCCGAAATGGAGACATACAGCAGCTGAGCTGCAAGCGTACAAACAACGGTCCAAACCAAATTGACAAATTAATTTAACAGGAGATGTGAACAACGGTTGGTACTGAAGATACGTGTACATATACGTGTATGAGTTTGTCTAGCTTGAGGGCCACTGGGAACTCGATATTTTGTCATTGCATTTAAACAGGTCTTAATCGACATCCTATATACCTCTTAGCCTTTCTAGAACAAACAGAATCCATTAGAGAGTGTCCCTAATCCCTACAAATCACAAGAAACTCAGGAATCTTATGTAGTTTCAGAAACATCAGTTACTATTGGCAAAGATTTTGATGGAACTAGGGTAAAAGTTTTAAAGCAACCTCAGGCCTAGATAAACCAGGTTATCTGAGGTCTGAGATCACAATCTCACAAACTCAGTTGAATGTCAGGTCTCTTAATACTTTAAACACCCATTTATTGTCATAGTGTGCAAGATAATATAACTACTAATGCTCCCTAACTCAAATTCGAAATTAATATAAAGTAATTAAAGAGCTAAATGGTTCAAATCTGGGAGGAGGGGGAGGGGGGTGTGGAAGAAGTACATTAAGAATAAACGGAAAACAACAAAAAAGGTTATCATACCTCCAAAAGCTTCCCTTCTTGTAGAAACTTCTCGTACCTAGATCCAAAGTTCCGATGATTATTCACAAGTCAAATCTCAACAGTATCCAAATTAAAACCACAAGAAGTTAAACAGCACCCAGATTAAAAACCGTGACTGAAAAGGAAACGTGTGAACTATTTTCAGGCAAGAAATAGTAACTAAATCACTTCCTTAACATGTATCAGATCTCATTAATTTCCACTCTCATTTCATTTTCCGTTCTTCTAGCTAAATAAGTATACTCATAAACTGTAGTCAAACCTCAAGGAGGCTATGGAAGTGAACAAGTGTCTCGACTCTCGACACAAATCAGAACATATTACTCAAATTCCACATAATGTGTTTGGTTTCGATAAATCTATTTGACCTACCCACGCTCGATTTTCATACTTGTGATAAATGTCATTAATTAAATCCAAACACAAATTCAGCATAAATTCTAGCAACATCATGATTACTACAGTAACAAAATTTCAAAAAAAAACTTGCAGGCAATAGAATTAGCAACAACTGAAAAAGGTCCTCGAAGAAGAGAGAAGTTATTACTGAGAGAGCTCGGCAGGGGAGATGACATTGGAAGGTCGGAGGCTAGAGCAGAGCCAATCGAGTATCGGCCGAACGTCGTCGTACTGGAAAGGCCATTCGAAGCTGTCTGGGTCTAAGGAGCCCGGCCCGTCGTACCCTAATTCGGTTAACAGACAACAAAGGCGAGCGCCGCTCATTTTCGAATTGACGAGGAAGTAATGGCGATTGCTGATTCAGATCTCGAGTTGATCTACGCTGGATAATTCGATTTCATGAGAATGGTGCTGGATTACTTTTTTCAGTCGTTGGGAGAGTGAAGGTGTTTTGGCGCTGGCAATGGTCGCTGGTTTTTCAGATTTTTTCAATATTGAAATTTTGAATTTTGTTGTGTTGTGTACGAATACGATGATGCAAATGCAGGAGTTAAATTTTCTTCTTTAAATACAAGGAGGAACCATTACTTATAATTTTAAAATTCTCAATTAAAGGTGTGTTTCTAATTTGAGTCCTACCTAGTAGACAACATATAAAATCCTTAACACTAGTATTCTATACATTTATCTAATTTTTACATTCTCTGGAAAAAAATAAATAGAAAGATCACGTATTAGTTACTAAAGTCTAATTTATACAAGACGTGTTACTTTCTATCAATGAGAAAATATTCTTCAGGTATATTAATAATTCTATCAAGAACACGTGTTTATTGAGATGTACTTGCAATAGTCTATCCATTTAAAAAGTTTCGAGTAACACTTGTGGAAGTCCAAGCATTTATTAGGGATCAAAAAGACTCAAACAAAATCCATCAGCCCCATTTTGATCCAAATCTCGCATGTTGTCCGGTCGGATCGGGTTGACCTGCGTTTTTTTTTTAAGAAAAACAAGCAGGTTGCTGCTCTGCCATACAGCGAGCAGAGCTCGCTACACCATCGTTCATGGCGGACAAATTTGTCTGTCATTGACGATGTCAGATCTGATTTTAATCAGATATGGAAACCGAGGGGTGAGGAGGAGGGGGTGGATTCCGGTGAATTTCAGATTGGTGATGGTGGTTTGGTGGTGATAGATTTGTGGTCGTGGAGGTGGTGCCGGGAGCTGGTGGTGGAGGTTGGAGTTTGGAGAATGGGTAATTTGATGTGTTTGACTTCAATTTTGAAATTTTTATTTCGGTCCTAAGCATTACATGTTTCGATGAAAACATCAAACTTTCTACTCATAACATCAGCAATTCCTATAAAACAACAAAATGAGATTTATATATAAACATTCGATGTTTTATACCACTTAATATTTTGTATTAAATACCGCATGTTTCTATGTATTATATTTTTAATCATAAATTCAAAAATATTTCAAAAACATTAGTCGTTTTAGATAAAACATAGGCTGTTCCTACTAAAAAATCAGGAGT
>JAYMSH010000468.1:0-11086 GCA_036897905.1 Aragoa cleefii | reverse complement strand
TTTGTCATCTTATGGTGTGCTACAGGGCTAGAATGTCTTTCCAAAAGACGGGATACAGAGATCTTCCTCTTCTTTCTTCTCTGTAAGGGGTGAGGTGGGGTATGAACTAAGCTCGCTCTGGAAATATAATATGGAGCATCAAGTATAAGAAAACATAGCAACTCAAGCAGTCATATAACTTAGAGACTCCATGTAAGCGAATTTAATTATTTTATAAGGGAAACTAGAGAGAATTTCAGATGTGTATATTTTCATACCGTGGAATGTGAAGACTTATGAGCAGATGGCTTAGAACTGAACAGAGATGGATAGTTCATTCCTCCAAAGTGAGAGGATATGGATGTCTCAACTGACCCGACGGAGTCGGGGGATGAAGACCCGGTTGATCTTGCATCCTGTAGAATGTAGGTAAAGAGATTTAAATATTTACAGGCCTAGATCAGACTTAAGAAAGAAAGGCATGCAACAGAGTCCGAATTCTAACCTCCATTTCTGTCGTTTCTAAGAGTGTCTTTGCCCACATATCATCATAACTCATAGAAGGTCTGGCAGTAATATTTTCATCCTCCACATCAGGAGCATCAGTACCAGCACCAGCTAGAAATTCATTAACCTAGGGAAGGGGGGCAAAAAAAATAAATATATATATATGTAAATTAGGAGAAGTAATCCTAAAAATGGCAGAAGCTTGCTTTTATAAGCATAAGGGCCAGCCAGGTAGTGGGCCCTATTCTCTGTCAAAAGGCTCCATATAATACCTGATTTTCATCTTGCCTAATTATAGTTGAATGTAACTTTGAGTAATCAACAACAATAGGTCTAGAGAGATTGATAGATTCTTACCCTGTTCATAGCTGGTGCATCACCAAGGCTAGTAGCCCAAAAGTTAACAAGGTCATCATCAAGTGCTTCAGGCTCAGCTGACTTTGGCTTGGAATTCTCATAGATCAGATCAGGAATCCCCTTCTTAGTGGATTCATACATAAGATCAGATATCCCTGTGGCAACTGCAGGATCACTGAGGCCTGTTGATGCACTAATGTTATGCCGGGTGCGATAAATGTCGATAAGCTTTGCACTGTCAATTTAGAAACAAACAAAATAAAATTGTGAGATCACTGCTTCTCTAACCTAACTTTCTCCTGATGAAAAGCTACCAACAGAAATCCCCTGACATTATCCCCATGAGTAAGCAAAAAATGGAACCAAAAGAGATTCTTTGAGTGAGATTCTGACTAGCAGAGAAAACAAAATATATAAACATTTGGACTAATATTTTTTTTTCTCCACAGAAATATAAACTGCTTGTGGACTATCTCTCTCAATATATTTGCTTCGGGTATCAGCCAATGCCAGATCGCTAATTCACACGGTCTCAAGTTTGCACCTCAACAACACTACTTTTACATCCTGAACTTCATCAACCACAACAACATTCAAGGTAAAAAAAGAACAAATATCACAAAACAAATTAAGAAAACAAACCTTCTCCACGCGGTATAAGATGCATATTTTGACGTGAAATTCTTAAGCTGGTGAACTAAATGGGTAGGCAGAAAGAAGAGTAAATACCTTGTTGGCCCTAAAGGAAGATACTTTGTTCGTGGAACGTAACAGAAGAGTGAAACAAGATCTAATAATCTCTCATGGGTTTCATAAAGCTTCTTAAGTTCTTCATCCGACCATTCTTTTTTGGCATTGTCATGATTGCGCATATCCCTGAGTATTCAAGATCCAAAAATATTACTAAATTCTGGAATTAATTACAAATCAAGATACCTATAGCTAGTTGAGGAAACAGAAGATCCATAACTTACTTTATGAGTTCATCTTGTGCAGTATACATTTCATCTAGGACCTTCAGCATAGGAGTTATTAAAGATCCCAGACCTGTACCACTTGCTCCTTGATCTTCACCATTACTGGTATGTATATCTGAAAACTGAGACTGTACTCCACCTTGAGCCAAAGTATGCAAAAACTCATAGATCTGCAGCCTATAAGGCTCACCAGATCTAATTGCCATAGTTGTCAGAGCTTGAGCAGCAATGATGCGAATCTGGAACAAGAGCAGCAAGACAGCGTTCTTCATTAGCCTTCCTTTCAAAATCACTTGTGGCAAACTGTAGCGTAATTATTTCTTTCTCAAAAAAAAAACTTATAAAGTGTCAATCACCACCATGGCAGCGCGTTTGTTGACCCAGTCAGGTCACCAACCAAATTGGACAAGCCAGAATGAGTTTATTATTTACTTATCAATTCAAGTTCATGGACACGTATAGTCAACTTCATAGATTAAACAGCAGAGAAATTGATGCAGCAGAAAAATGGATAGAGAGAGCTCTTGTTGTTCATATCAGACCTTTCCTAAACTCTTCCGACTTAAAATGACAAAAAGCCTGTCCAATTAACACCGATCACCATTTTTCACATTTCAAACATATATAACTGCATGCCTCAAAGACAAATGATTAGGTCCCTGTATAAACACTTAATTAATGTGTTAAACTCCCATATAGCTGGTAGAGCGAAATGTAGTAGTATGGGAAAAGGAGAAAGATGGGGAACGGTAGTCTTCTCGTTTAGCCACTTATTCTCAAGTAAAGAACAACAGCAAAGACAATATATTCTGGTTCAGCTAATAGTAGAGTAATCCTAACATTTTCCACTTTGCAACAGACCTTAATTTTAAGTGACAGGACCGATAAAGGGTAGGGTATTCTCCTACACCGCCAACTCATCAATCAGTTTAGGCTAATCCGCTCATCAGAAACTATTTAGCAAGACATGCTTCCAATTCCCGTGCATCCAAATTGAGAAACAACTAGAAATTACATTTAGATTGTTGATCAAATAACAACCTCCAAGAACCATTTATAAAATTTTCCGAAGTAGCACATGCTTCAAAAATTGTCATGCAAAAGGACACAAACTTTACTTTCAGGTGCATGGTGAGTGAGACAACACGAGAGAACAACAAGGTAGAGCACATACCTCCCAGCTGCCACTAAAAGCACACCGTTGGAGTCGAGTCAGAGCACCAGCTAGTGTTGGGTTACGAGAGCTGGCAGCAGCAACCATTTTGTCTGCATCCAACATCATTAATGCAGTACCAGGTGGTGTTGCCGACTCCCAAGCATATTCAGAAGCAGCATAATTCGCATTTTCTCCAAGGAACCATACCTGAGGCACGCGCGAGTTGAAAAATATAGTACAAAGGGAGGGGGGGAGGGGGCAATCCATGAATTTGATGAAATTAAAATTTACTACTGATAAGTAGAAGAATGCACCAAATGAAGAAAAAAAGTACTTACTGCCGCTTGAACTAATCGCTGCAGCGCCAATGCTGACTTTGGATCAGATGCAGAGACCCGGTCAATTGAGGTTATTCCGAAGGTTGAGTCAGGTTGGGGTGGTGGTAAATCAAGAACTATGGTGACAGCTTCCAATGCAGTGTGTTTTCCATCAGGTCCAGCTCCAACCAAACAAGTCTACCGAACACGCAGCAATTAGACAAGTGAAATGGAGATAGAACTAACAGCTAATAGCTGACTGGATGACCCAAACTTACTTTCCACAGAAGTTGAAGAACATCAGCATCGATCTTCCCCGGAACCTTAGTCGCGAATATTCTAGCAATTTCAAGAAGAGTGACTGCCATATCTGGAGTGGCCTAAGAAGAGACAGAGAGAAGGTAAGAACCTCGCATGACTACATCCACAGGAAAACACAACTAAGATAAGCTCAGATGATTTATCTTTTAATCTGGATGCAGTATAAATCATTAGCAAAACACAGAGATAACTCCAAAACAATGAGAGCAAAAAAGCTTCAGCCAAGTGAGTCCTAATTATGCAATTAATTTTATAGAATGTCATACAGGGTGTATCAGTGATCCATGATCCATCATAAACAAAAGCCGAGCTACCATATCTCAAGATGGTTTCTGATCCTTTCAAGCTGAAATTCACTAATATGATTAACAAAACCACAAAATTGCAGCTAAACATTGGTTTATCAGCATTGTCATAAAGGTACTGCTGTATATGTCCAACATTGGGCATACCTTGAAACGAGCATGCAAGGTTAGTAATACATCATTCAGCAAAGTCGCCGGCCAAGATGGATCTGAAAGCTCAGATGCAATGATGGATTCCAGCTCATCAAAAGATTCATGAGGACTTTGCATCCATATCAGTGCTTTTATCACCACAGCACGCACATAAACACATTCACAAGCAACAGTTGTTCGCACGACCTCCATTAGTGAAGCTAACAGACTAGCAATTGTGTCCTTTGCAGCCATTTGATTAGATATTGAAGAAACTCTGCGAATACCTACCCTCAAAGAAATAGAAATGGAAAGAGATTTGTCAAGGAAAAAGTAAAAAGCTTCTATAATTATGGGGAATCCCATTAATTCTGCAACTTAATCATTTATGTCTTCATATATGCAATCATCAAATAACACATTCTGCATTAGTGCGGCTGATGCAACCCCGAGTGATAGAAGAATACCACTTATTTTTCAATTTTATTGGGAGATGGGAGTCAAAAATAATATACAATGGAGAAAATGAACCCTTTCTGCTACTCTGAAACACATTTGGCTCTTCCCCAGTACAATGCACACAGCAAAAGAATCCAACTGAAATAACCTTCTCGCTTTGCAATTTGCATAGCAGAGTAATAAAGGATCCCACAATTGAATCGCATACAAACATCGACTTAATTTTTAATCACATGCAATGGAAGCATTCATGGCTGGAATCAAGCTTTGGACACAATTTTGAGAGAATACTGAGACAAAAATTAGATCAGGCATAGATTCAGCCTTTAAGGAGATCACTAGAACTACCTTCAGAGGGTGCAGTTGGATTAACGTCTGTGTCATACGAGTCATTGTTTTCAGAATACGTATTGACATAAGCCCCTTCATCAATATCCTGTAAACCTAGAGCAAAAGCAGCAGCACGACTTTTTCCCATCTCCTGTACAATCCTTGCAGCAGCATGCAACACAGGCCGCGAGAAGCTACGGAAAGAACTTTCCAACCTGCAAAACACAGCAGATAGACCAAGCATTGTTCACATCCTACATTTACAGTATGAAAGTTTTACTCTAATTTACAAAATGAATGGATAAAGGTAAATAATTTCCGTATAGTTGCAACAAAACATATACACTAAGTTAAGAGTGATGACCTTTGCATGATAAGTTTGATCAGTGGTTGTGGGCGTCTAGTTTTTGAAGATTTATCTTTGCTGGACTTTGTTGGATTTGCATCTTTAGAATCCGAGCTAGAGTCCTTCACAGAAGGTGCATCTGGAAGCTTAAGAATTTCCCTACTCAAACGATACCACCCAGCAGCTCTCTCCTCAGTCCTAGATTGAACAAAGAAAAATTCAGAAAAACAAAAGATTTAAACAGGTAATAATAAGCATTTTCCGAAAGTACAAACTGTAAATTGTAAGGATCATGAATCAAAATTTGGTGAGAGCACTGCATGTACACATATACCTCTCAGAATTATCGAATTTACCGAGGACACAGAGAATAGCCTCGAAACAAACTCTGTCACTGGGATCCAAAAGAAGTTGATAGAGTACAGAATTGAACTGAGACTTGAGATCTGGACGCTCTGTACTCACAAAAAATTAGGCCTCATGAGTATCTTATCAAGAATCATTACTCTCATAAAACCCGAAAAGAGCCATCTCGGACTATGACTTGCAGACATAATGGATAAATTTTTGCAGAAGGAAAAAGATAAATAAAATACAGTACCATCTAGCGCTCGAGCTCTGGATAAAGTATGACACAACTTAGCAAGAGCAACTCTGGCAAGAACGTCATGTAAGTGGAGAACATCCTGGAGAGCCCCTGGTTTACAGAAACTCTGATAAAAAAACTGTAGAAATAAACACTTCTTTACGAAAGGAAAACGAAGACGTTCTGAGAATGCAGGTCATACCACCAGGTTCAACATGCTTTCCTGCAGAACACGAAAAGAATTATGGTGAAAAAGTTATCAAACATATAAAATCTGAGCCAAATCTATCATGTACATTGTAATTTAAATAAACAGTATTACAAGTAGTTTAACACACAATCGAGACCTACACGTATACAGACTCTGGGCCCAAGATATCATCTAACACTACATTTCTTATCAAGATGATCTCAAAATTCAGTCTTGGTCCCATCACAGCCATTGTTATAAAACTATACATAAATTTGTTCCGACGACATCAAAACATACCCCCATCCCACCGGGCAACCCTATGAGGGGCCCATGCTAGAATGCCCAATTCCTAGTAGACAGCTATGCAAGTTCACATAGTTTCTTTTCTATAACAAAGGATAACCCTACCAAGTGCTTAAAACCCAAAAACTGAGACGTGAACAACTATATATTTATCTTCTTGAAGTTAGAAATCACAAGAGATGGTGAGGTTCAGTTTACCTCAATGAATTCAAGATGTTACTATTCTCGTGTCCTGTTTGGTTCATTCATTTCAAATTAAATTCGTCCAAAAACTTCTTACAGATATTTTTATGGTATTCTCTTTTAGTATAAGCACTAACGAGATATTAAAACCTAAGTTCGTGCAACAATGAGACTATTTGAAAGTATAAGAACAACTAGTTCCTAAGAACCTTTGCAAGGTTTCAAATTTTACCTCTACTTGAATGAAACCAGTGACATAACACCCCTTGTATATGTGAGCCAAATCATTGCACTGTAATGCTCTAGAAAGTAGAAACCATTGAAAGCAATACCTATAGCCATTGCAACTGCATACGGATCTTTTGTGGCTAATTCAGATAGCATTTCCAGAGAATGCCTCACTGCTACAGGATCAGGGAATAAGATACTGCAAAAATACAAGATATGTCTTGAAAATTGTCATCCAGTGATAAAACTGCATGAATATAAAATGACTTGACATTATTATGAAATGTTAGTTAAATGCTAAACTTCATAATAGTTTGACTGGACCACTTATTGCACCTAACGTGACATGGGGCAGAAAAGGCAACTCATAGAGACTAACCAGTCATATAATGACTAAGAACATATTCGAATTAGCTACATCCGGACACTACTTCTAGAGGCATAACGGTTGATTGGTTTAATACTACTCCCTTCGCCCTAATTGAACCTTCCCTTCTCTCCTAAATTTTTGCCCCGATAAAACCTTCCCCTTTACTTTATTGCCCCCCTAATCATAACAAATACCTCACTTTTCCACTTATCTCTCCCTTTTTAATATTAAAATAGCCATTCTTTTCTCCCCTTTTAACACTTCTCTCAATCTTTTTAAAATTAAAATACCCATTCTCTATTCTATTCTCTATCCTCTTTCATTAGTAAAATAGTGATGCCTTAAAACCCATGAAAACCCAAAAGGGATGGTTTTACCCAGACGGAGGGAGTAAATGATACTTAAACATAGGCCTCTGCTTTCCCCCTTATGTTTTAGCATATCCCAGATGTAGGGTTAGGACATGTTTGAATATCTAAGATGGCAAGTAAATTACTGCAAAATTATGGAAACAAGAAAGGCCTTCTAGCCAAGCAAAAACAAAGATTCTTTGTCACCCTAAAATAACTAAATGGCAGTGTGTCCGATTCATATGGTTACGAAGGATTTCGAAAGGTATTTTACTGTGCAGTATTCTTTTCAAACAGAACATTTTCCTTTTACCTAGTAATTTCCGATTAGAAGTTACACACATCATGGGTGTTGTGTTCTACATTTATTCAGTGTGACTGAGTTGGGTGAACTATTTGAACTTTATCTGGTTCGAGTTATTTCCTCAATGTTAATAGCAGAGTTCAACTCTCTGTTTCTCCACAAGGTTCTTCGCATATATAGGTCATATGAAACACAGAAAATCATCAACTGAACTGTTCTTATCCAATTTAGAAACAATGCGTAAAATAAATAGAGATTTGCTAAATATTGAAGATAGCAGATACCTGCTCTTGAGATACAGATGACTAAATGCAACCAACAGAAACAGCCAAATCTAGGAACTTTATCATAGTGCAGACATGCTCTTTTCCATTAAAACTCAAGAAAAGATAGTGAGCTAACCCTTGTACAGCACGATGCAGGAATACTGGATTTCCTGGATCCAAAGGAAGTCTTCTCAGGGCACTCATGGCTGCATATTGTAAATTGCTCCGAATGATAGACTGATAAATAACCATTCACAAAGAAATCAAGACAAGGTTTGAACTTCTTAAATATCAAGAGATCTCTGATGACTAATCAAGCACCATAGCTAGCATATAATAACATGTTAGACCTCAATAAGAATCGATGGCATATACATACACCAATGTAAATTTCTTAATTTAATCGGCGCTCAAAATTAGAATGAAAAAATGTAAAATCCATGCATCATTTACTTGAACAAAAATAGTTATTGGTGTCTCTCAAAAGCACGAATGCTCTATTTTTCAGGTCTGCTGACAATTCTACTCAGATAGTATTGGACATAGAAAAATTGGAAAACAAAACACTATAGAGTTGAATTCTATAAACGAGCTAATGAAATTTTTCACTTAATCACAAGGTTACATAGTTACTCACAGCACTTAATCACAAGGTTACAGAGTTACTCACAGAAGGCCCACATAATTTTGGGATTCAGTAGTATCAAAAGATCAACTTAATCCTCAAGGCTAATAACCTTATTTATACTGTCTTGTTAAGGACTTTAAAGTCCCACCTTAGAAAGAGAGGACATAAAGCTAGTTGAGCCGCAAAAGAGCTGGAATAAAAAGTTGTCCCACATGCAAAATTTAATGTTCACAAAAATATGCATGGGTATCAGATTATATTGGAAAATCGAGAGCAAGCCTCTGTCACGACTTCTAGAACCAGCTAACAATCATATGTGATGACTTCATTTAAAAGATTTTTTATTATAGGTCATTAAGTTTGAGTTAGACAAAGAAAGGGGTAAGTATTAAGCTCCAGTTTGTGAACATACACTCCCTAGTGCTTCCACACCCTTTCTGTAAAGGGGGGCATATGGACCTTCCAGAGGCCCTTATGTTTAGAAAGGGGGATAACCTTCACAGGGTATGATGCATAAAAGATATTGACATTCAAGTTTGAGTAAAGTGTGTAGAAGAAGGGATGATTCGATGGATGATTAAAAAGCAGTGATGACCAGTCCGATCTAACGCAAACTTATGGAATTTGGCAACTCAAAGTTGCTTTACAAAATGATCCCGGGAGAAAGAGGGGGGAATAAAAAAGGCCTCATATCTTGCGGTAAAGCAGTTTCATTCTGTACAAAGTGACAAAAGAGAACAATCCAGCGTGATCAGGAGAACCTCTCTATAAAAGATTAGGGCAAAACAGCATGCCTACCTTGACGTCATAGATGAATGAATGGTTAAGTACAAACTTAGCATACTTGAGAAGGTGCAACCGAGTGTAAAATCTATACAATACTACTAACTGAATACAACAATCATGCAGTTATTGGGCTACAGTACCTCCTTATCACCTCCCTTCGTTCCAAATATACCCTTCTTCCGTTTCTGTGGATCAGCAACCTGCAGCCAAAATTATTTATTTAACTTTTGAAATTTCTAGGTATTAGAGCTTTTCCAGTCTCTACAGGATAATAACAGGAGATAAACCTCATTTAAACTATCGATTACACACCATAACAGAACAGCAGCAGCAAAAGGATTACAGTGACAGAATGACAGTTAGTAATAATATTTATTATGATTATAAACACAAAATAATAGGTATAACAGCAGCTGTAGTTGCACTATTCAGAAACTTCATTTCATTTCAACAGTTATCATATTATAATCAAAACAAAAACGATAAAAAGAAACATAATATCTTAAAAATACGGAGGCAACAGATTAGCAAGAAAGAAACACTAGCCGCAAACTTTTCACTTATAGTTGGACACCCCTTTATGATGCCCACACCAAGGGAACAGTTTATTTATGTCAAACAAATAACCATAGGAAGGAAAAAGAAACATTTAGGCACTCGAAATATATGAAGATAGAGAAGGGGGGCACCGAAAGTAAATAGCTGAAAAGTGAAAACTCAGTCAGAATATTCGCAATGGTGATGACAGGTGAGACAAAAAAGAAGGAAGCATTCTGCGTGCAATATTTTTCGTTATCAGAATTTTCAGGCAAAATAAACACTTAAGATGACTCTGAAAGAGAATTTAGAAAGCCTGAGAGGTCTTATTAGCATGATTCATTGTTTTTCATGAAATAATCTCAATGCCGATTTATTAATCATCGACATCGTTACTGTTATGTCCTCCAACTAGTAGGTCATCAATGGTAAGTGGTAAGGAAGCAGTCCTTTAAAAATTAAACCCCAGCTTAATTTACACAAAATAGGATGAATACAGTAAATAATAAGAACACAGGGATGAAAGACAAGAACAAAGTACAATAACTAATAAAACAAAATCTATATGGATAGAGAAACAATAACTAATAAACCAGAATCTATGGATAGAGAAACAAGTTACATTTGAACAAACCTTGTCCAATATGCTGAATACAATTTCATACAACCTCGATAGAATTTCTGAGTTGCTAGGAGCATAAGTAAGAGCCTTTAATGCTTGAAGTCTTCGTGGATGAACTTCACAGGAGATAAAGAAAAATCAGTCACGTGTTTACAATTTTAATAACATTAAATTTTATATATCCTGGTGTAAGTAAGCTAATCAACAAACAAGCATGTTATCATGATCCCTTAGGTTATGATAATAACTGAAATTCAAAAAAAAAAGAAAACAATACAGGCCTTGTGTACTAATTGGTATACATTCATAGGGAAGCCTTCCGAAAGAAAAGGAAAAAAAAAAACATAATTTCCAAGTTTCTTTAGGCAGTGTGGGGAGGGCAGAGGCACAAACAATAGCAAACGTGTTACTCGTTCTCCCAAAACTCAGAGCTCACTATTGATATTAAGCAAATTTCAGTGGTCCTTCATCAGATAGCAAAACAACAGATTAAGGAGACTGTCATCGAATAGAATGTTTTTGGTTCAAAAACAAAACTGCCAAC
>JAYMSH010000467.1:0-11089 GCA_036897905.1 Aragoa cleefii | reverse complement strand
CAGAATATTGGTAAGGTGAGGGGAATGTTGGAATTATGAGAAAAAAATGATAATAAAGTAGGAAATATGTGAATAAAGTAGGGAAAATAGTGTAAAAAGTAGGGAAAATAATGGATAAAGTAATAAAGAAAGTGATGATTATTAGATAAAATGTGTGAGTCTCATTTTTAAAAATAGGGTGTGAATATAGAAATTGGACGTCCGAAATGTCAAGTATGAAGATAGAAACCGGACAGATGGAGTATATGAGAGAGATTCGATTTTAGTGCAAACGGAATGATTGATCTTGTTAAAGCAAATGGCAGTTTCCTAACTTACGTATGCGTTGGGGTTGGACACATATCGAGTATTTCAAATTCGAATTTCACTATTTGCATTGTTAGGGCGGATCTAGAATTGACATTTTAAAAAATTGAAGGAGGGTTTGTTTTCTCAAAATGAGAGGGGCTCAACTCAGTCAATTAGGTTAGACCATATAGCAAAGCCTACGACTACGTATATCTTACCCCCATACCCTATCTTTGGGCGGGATCTTAGGTAGTTTTGATTTTTTTTCCTCGACTCCAACCACATTATGTTGAGGATTCTTCTCACAACCAGAGGCGAAGGCACAACTAGCCTAGTTGGGGCACCCCCCCAAAAAAAAAGTTGCTTCCATATCTATATACTTCGGAAATTTAAGTTTGCCCCCTCAATATTTGAAAAGGTTGTCATTTTGACCCCTCTCAATTTTGTCATTTGTCTATCTTTTCCCCTCAAATTATGGTAGCTTTAATTTAACTAAGAAAATTTTCCACACAATACAATTTTCTAAGTTTTATATACAACTTTTAATTGTGATGTAAATTTATTCTTTTCCCGGCTCTGTCATCCTTTCTTTTCTTTTTTGCTTTTAATGAGTTTGTAACAAATTTAGTAGTACAATATAAAGAAATGTGTTGATTTTTTCTTTAATTTTATATTTTGTTCATTATAAAAAAAAGAAGAAGTAAGAAGTACTAGTATTTAATTAAATATCAAAATGCCTTAGGTTAATATTTAAATAACTAAATTTCTCTAGCTTTTGGCCCTATTTGATATGTACCTGAATTTTCGGACATCATATTTCTCATATCCAAACATTCAGTTATGGCCCATAATCAAAAATTATGGCTTCGCCACCGTTCACAACCACACACAGGCCACTAGTGGAGAGGAAAGAAATTGGCACTTGAGATTAAATTATGCCAGAGAAAATGAGTATGATGACTTCATCTATAGCAAGAAAAAATAGTAGCAGCAATTTATGTGTAGGCAAACATTTAAATGTCTAGAGAATATCATAGTGACATCCCTTTTGGATGTAAAAATCACCGCTGGAAGAGCTATCTCCCGAAAAGAGTCTAACAACGCTCGGTCGGATTAGTCGCTAATAGCGGATATAAATGTTGGTCCTCAAGCTAAATAAAACGGAACTGACATTTTTGTAAGATACTATGATGTATGACATGTGAGTATGAGACAAAAATCACACTTTGGAACGACCGTTAAATCAGTTTCTCCATTTGCTACTTCTGTAAAATTTCAGTCCAATTCACACAAATAAATGAAACTGCTGATCAATTAGTTTGTTACAACATGCATTTGGAATGGCTTTCACATTTCATACATTCATGTAACATTCACTTTTGACAAAACATTTCTTCCTCTAAGGCATGTTTGATTCCTCACCATCCGGGGCAGGCCGGCTCCTTTCTTCTAGCCGTTGGAGCTCGATTGAGTACGAAGCCTTCGATGGATTTGAGTCCCTACCCCCTCGATTCTCCAAATCCGTCTATTTTGATCTTGCCATCACAGACAAAAGTCACTTCAAACGATTCGTTTTTGTGGCAGTTTCACTAGTTGCTGTTGTTGTTCTGTTAGTTCTGCTTTTGCATTTCTTGACACAGAAGAATCAAGATAATGGAGATTCCAAGAATCTCACACTTGCTCTGAGTCAAGCTCTTCTCTTCTTTGACGCGCAAAAATGTGAGCTTCTTTCATATCTCTTTTCAAAATTTTGAAATCTGATGTGTGCTGTTAAAGTGTGATTAAGTTTCTTGTTTTCCATTATTTGTGGCAGCTGGTAATATTACAGAAAATGTCCGGATTAAATTTCGTGGAGATTCGGGCTTAAATGATGGGAAAGATGGGAATACTGATGCAGATCTTGTGGGTGGATACTATGATTCCCGAAACAATATAAAGTTCACGTTCTCGACAGCATATATGGTCACTCTTCTAAGCTGGACAGTTGTTGAATATCATAAAAAGTATGCCGAAATCGGCGAGCTTGATCATATGAAGGATATAATTAAGTGGGGAAGTGATTATTTGCTCAAAACTTTTATTCCCCCAAGTTCAGACTCAGATTCAGCTTTCTTATATTCCCAGGTGATCTAATTTCCAATTACAACTGATTCATGCAAACTGATTCCATTTAGTGCCTGTTTGAAAGCTTCTCATTTCGGAGAAATTGATTCTGATCCTTATAAACAGTTGTTTTGGTGCCTATTTGTAAAAGTAAGTTTCAAATTTTCAGATTTCGATTCTGCAGAAAACGGTGTTTTGCAAACCAGTTTATCAGAAAGTAGAGCTAAAAAGACACTTCAAAAACTGTTTCTGGGTGAATTGTATCAGAGAAGCTTTTGCAAACAGACACTTAATCTCTTTTTAGCTCATTATTCCGAGAAGTTGGTTTTGCTCTAGTTGTTATCAGCAGAATTAGATTATGAGAATCAAATGCTTTTACAGACAGGCACTATAGATTCTGATTTTCTGAAAAAACTCTGAGAAATGGAAATTCATTTGGCTTTTATTTCTTGGTTGTAAGTTAGGTGGAAGTGGAGACCGAACGAATCAAGAAAACGACATAACTTGTTGGCAAAGGCCAGAGGACATGCTATATCCAAGGCCTGTTTCGATTTGCAATGATACAGCTGCGGATTTAGCAGGGGAAATAATAGCAGGATTATCTGCTGCATCATTAATTTTTGCTGATAATAAATATTACTCGAAAAGATTAACTGAAGCAGGCGAATTACTGTTCAGTCTTGTAACGAGACAGGACAATTCTTCTAATCAGAACATTATGTACACTGAAAATGATGCATGTGGAGGTCAAGCACGGAGTTTCTATAACTCGTCTGGCTATATGGACGAACTGGTCTGGGCGGGAACTTGGTTATTTTTTGCCACAGGGAACACCAGTTATCTCAAGTATGCAACTGATAACTTTGTTGCAGCCGAGGAGGAAGAATTGAATTCTGAAAGAGGGATCTTCTATTGGAATAACAAGTTGACAGCTAATGCAGTGAGTCGCTCACATAACACGTGGCGTAAATCAATGCTTAACTGTATATGGTACATAAAATTTCGTGACCTTGAACTAATGGTAGATTGTTTATGCAGATTTTGATGACAAGAATTTGGTATTTTATTGATCTTGGCTATCCGTACGAAGAGGCTTTGTCGACGAATAGGACTGATCTGCTCATGTGTTCATATCTTTCTAAGAAGCTGAGCATGACACAAGGTATCAAAATCCATATTCCATTATTTTCATATGAAAACTTAAAAATATATGTATTTATTAAATGTGGATCTGTATGTAATTATCAGGCGGACTCGTTCTCCTAAAACCAAACGCAGGCGCACCGCTTCAATATGCTGCAACTGCATCTTTCCTAAGCAAATTGTACAGTGACTATTTTCATCTTTTAAGCAGAACCGGAGGCAGTTGTGGCGATAGCTTCTTTTCTACTAACACGTTTCAAGATCTCGCAATGTCACAGGTATTTCTTTTTTCAAAATCACATTTTCTCAGAGTTGTTGAGATACTTCCAATCTTTTGGAGTTAATAAAATTCATGATTTTTTTTTCTAGGTAAGTTACATACTTGGGAATAATCCGAAGAAGATGAGTTACATGGTAGGTTACGGTAATCACTATCCAAACCACGTTCACCACAGGGGAGCATCGATCCCGTCGGATGGGAAGTGGCACTCCTGTTCTGAAGGAGACAAGTTTTTGGACTCAAAAGGCAACAATCCAAACGTTATCACGGGAGCCATGGTGGGAGGACCCAATGCGAATGACAATTTCTTGGATGAGAGGGACAAGCCGGGGTTCACTGAGCCGAGTATCTCAAGCAATGCAGGTTTAGTCGCTGCGCTTGTTGCACTCCATGACCCTCCTAGTTCTGATAATGGTTATGATCTTGGTATTGACAAAATGGGAATGTTCCGAAATGTCCTTGTTTTTCTTGCAAGTCCTTAGCATTTCTTATTCAAATTTCTGTTAGAGCGCTAGAAGTGAATTTCACTGCTATTTAGAACTTGAAATGTCTAACATGTATTTCTTGAATAAATCAACACAAGACGTAATAATCCTGAATTAGGAATAAAGTAAAAATGAGCTCGAATGACAAACAATAAGCGATATATTGATGTGTTATGCTTGATTCGAGTTCTCAGAAAAGAACGCGTTGTATAATTCACATAAACTCCTTGCTCGAAAACTAAAGCGGGTCAATTTGGTCACATAAAAAGACGGTTGTGAAAAATAACACCTAGACGAGGCTGGATTACAAGCCCTGTCCATACTGGCTAAATCTGGGCTAAAACTATCTCATTCTATTTATCTAACAGAGTACAAAAGACGAATCTGCCCTTATCCAGATAATGCGCAAAAACAATTCACACCAGAAAATTGAAACTGGCACAATCAATCTCCACAGCCATGGCTGGGGTGTTAAACGTCACCGCTTCATCAAGTATGCTTAACCTCCAGCGCACAACATTAGCCTTTTGTCCCTCTTTCTTGTCATCGTCATCGAAATGCTACTCGATTATTACGGGCTCGAATCACCTGTGGAGAAGGACGACTACTGCACTGCCATCAAGAAGGCTTGCGATTCGAGCTGCTCGAACAGAATCGACAAGCGTCTGACTTGGTTTCAGGGCACCTTATTTCGAGGTTTTCTTTTCTGTCAGGCGAAAAAATCTGACTGATTTTGGTTTTGGATTTGTCGAGTTGATTGATGATTTGGAAAATTTCATCACTTCAGCTACCGGAGCCATTGACTGGTAAATTGTGGACATTAGACGATTTCGAATCGTATCCGGCTTTACTGGTAATTAATATGATTCTATGCATTCATGTAAATGGTTACATTAGCACTTATCAATTTTTGTTTCATTATGATTTGATTATTTATAAGATTCTTAATTGTGTACTTGTTCTGGCGAGGCACTGTGGCAAAGGAACTATGTGAAATTGTGTATTTCCATTCAAAAATAGTTCATGACATCTTGCAGCATCTACGATTCATTTTCTTTTTTATTTTACGTACTTTTCCTAGCTTTGATGTGAAATCATCGAATTCTTCTGCAACACTGATAACGCAGGTGATGTTCATCTGCAACCACTGCCCCTTTGTTATACACTTGAAGAAAGATATAGTAAAGCTCTCAAACTTCTACATGAAGGTACGCTAATATCTTATTTATCTGCGTTCATTTTACTTTTTATGTTTTGGTGTACCTTGATTGGAAAGCATCTGCAGAAGAAAATAACACTTGGTTGTAGCGATTTCTTCCAATTCTGCTATTACACATCCAAAGGTTCCAATGAGCTTGTGAATTTCTACCAGTGTTGAAATCATCGAATAATTCGTCAACGTTAGCCTTATTCTCACAGGATGGACCCGACTCCATGGCAGAAGACGCTAAAATGCATAACTATCCGTTCCCATATCTCTATGATGAGGTAATCAATCGTCTGTTGATTTTTCTACACTTGGCTGCAGAGGCTAAAATGCTTAACTGTTCTACTCTTGGTATGTTTCTCTACAGTCGCAAGACGTTGCAAGAAACTTTGGAGCTGTTTGTACACCAGAATTTTTCTTATTTAAAAAGGTAAGCTTTTGCACACCAGAATTGCCTTTTTATTTAGCAAATGGATTTCAACTCATTAGCTCACATGAAATATGAGTTTGGTGACAGGATGGACGTAGGCCTTTTGAGTTAGTTTACCATGGACAGTTTGATGATTCACGGCCTAACAACAGTGTGCGCGTCACAGGAAGGTTACTTCTGCACTTCTACATTTACTAAAACAATAGAACTAAAAACTTATCTTACTCCAAAATTGTCATGCTCCGGCTAACATAAAAATGATGCACTGTTTAGGGACCTGAGCGTGGCTATAGACTGCGTTTTAAGCGGGCAACCAGTATCATCTACCCAGAAACCCAGGTATGCTAGTGCTTCTGTTCGCCTCGCTATCGTCGTTTGTAATAATTTATATTTTCGTTAAGTACGATATACTACGATGGAGCTCATTTTTTTGTCTTGATAACAGCATCGGCTGCAGTATAAAATGGAATCCTGAAGTGGAGGCCTAAGTAGCAGTCTGTAGATTGAGAATAACTTGTATATCAATATCAGATCAGAAGCTTTAATTGGAACAATCTGATTATCTTCTGGTAGAGTTTTGGCCTGTCGATGAGGCTCCTTGTTTTTCATTATCTACTTCTACATAATCATTTTCTTCATTTTCACTGAGATTATAATTAAATGGAAGAACTTATTTCACTACTTGGACTCTTTTTATTTTTTTTCCCTCTACGGGGACGCAGCCGCTAATGCATACCAGGTAAACCTCGAGCTCACTTTTTTTTTTCTTCCTCTCAAAGTTATAATAATGGAAATACAATAAAATAAAGACAGGCAATTTAAAACACGTTCTCACTAAGACGTTGGCTCACTCGACCAGACTTTGACTCGTCAGCTAGCTGGTCACAAAGAAAAACGCTTTCTTTATCAAAACTAGGGCACCGTCATATAATCGATTACCACCGAACAAACATTCAGACTTACTGTCGGGAAATGGCGAACCAGCTTCCTCCTGATATTCCCGATGAAATCCTGCTCGATATTTTCGCAAGACTGCCAGCGAAATAGGTAGGGAAATGCAGATGCTTATCTAAATCACGGCGAGCTCGTCTCTCTGCGTCCCATTTCATCAAATCTCACCTACTAACTTGTAGCAGCAAAACCCACCTAGAGAATGTCATTCTTTTCACCAGATCCAACAACCTCCACGTCATCGCTTCCTCATTGCAAAACGCCGCCACTGAGGAAGAGCAGGTGCCGGAACGACGGATTGAATTGCCAGATACTTGGCGTAAAGTGATGTTGGTAGGCTCCTGCAACGGCTTGGTTTTGATAGTAAATTGGAAAACCAACATGATCTTGGTGAATCCCATCACTCTCCAGCAGTTAAAAATACCGGACCCAATTTTACTCTCACGCAGTAAAGCTATCCCACTTGATATAGGGTGGGGGTTTGGATACGATAGCTCTACGGATGATTATAAGGTGGTGAGACTTACTCGTAAGTTTAAATACAATGAGGATACGTTGGTTTGTGTTTACTCCGTGAGGGAAGGAGATTGGAGAGTGGTCGATAATAAGTTTCCTTATTGTAGACCTTTGCCTGACGATTCATCTGGGTGTTTTATGAATGGGGCTGTGCATTGGTTGTGTAGAAGGGGAGAAGAATTTGATTACTATGATTTTATCCTTGTTGCCTTCGATTTGGCTATTGAGATTTTTTACGAGATTCCGCTACCTACCGGGTTGGAGTGGCGTTACGTGTTCCATGAACTCTTGGAGGGTGTTTGTGCTTATTCGTATACTGAAATCCTGACGTTACTCGTATTTGGATGATGAAAGAGTACGGACAGGTGGATTCTTGGATCAGATTCCGGTTTGATGCGGATGAAATTTAATCCTTGTGTTTTGTTGGGGATGATCAACTTCTGTTTACAAGAGATGATACGGATCGTTGGGTTGTATATGACGTGAAAGAGGAAACATCCAAGAACGTGTTGGTGATAGAATTCCTGCGGATTTTTGTCATGGCATTGCCTTTGTAGATACTCTCGTCTCTCCCGAGCATTGTGTTGATTCTGATTAACGAGTAAGAGATGGGGAACGGTTGCAAGAGTATTGTGTTTTCGTAAATTAGGACTGTTGCGTGGAGACTAATGAGGAAATGGATGAATAGTTCATGCTTGCAAGACACTTGTGTTGGAGATCTATTCTTGCCAAAGTTTATAACAATTCTGTGGTAGAGGTGTCATGTGTTGTTTGGGTTGATCGGCCATGCCCGGGTCATGTTTAGCTCCTCGTTGCAAGAGGCAATTGTATGCTCTGCACTCTCTGTTCTTCCATTGTTAATTGACTGAAATTCTCATGTGTTTGAGTGTTTGATTAGTAAATTCATCCTAGTGACAACCCACACCAAATAAGCAGCTAGGATAAATGAACATGCATGACACCTTTAGTGCTTTTAAATTCCGAGGGATTAAGTACTCTCTACTTCTGTTCCAAAAAACATGTTAAAAATGTTAGAAATTTTAAAATTCAAGGACAGAAAATAACGAATTTCTAAAACTCAGGGGCAGCCCAAGCCAGCCCTGTTGTTGGTAAACCTAAATCTGAAGCGAGTTTTGACCGAGCTTGTTCACAAGACCGTAACAAAACGCTCGACTCGACTTGTTGGGCACAAAGGAAAGCCGTGATTCATTATCAACACTAGGGCACTGGTGTATATCGATTAGACCACCGACCAAATATTCAAAATGATGTGAAATAATGCATTATGAGAAAATGGCGAACTTTCCTCCTCATATCTCCGATGAAATCCAATTCCAATTTTCACAAGACCACCAGAAAAATCGGAAGGCAAGTGAAAATGCTTATCGAAATCATGACGAGCTCTTCTCCACTACTCAATTTGAATTTGACCACATCTAATTACTCGCATAGTAGAGAATGTCATTTTTGTCACCACACGTAATCAACTCCAGGTCAGATTTGCCATGGCATTCATGGACGTCGAGCTCCACGTGCAACATGGAGCTCGACCTCCAGGGTAGCCATGGAAGTGGCGGAGATGGCAGCCGGCCCGCCATTAATGGCGTACTAGTTGGTTTTTTTTATTATTTTTTTATGTTGTTATGTAACTAATTCAACTTTTTTTTATTAAAAATATGGGGTTTATTTGTATGTCAATTGAAGTCCTATTATTTACATTTCGATCCAATAGGGTTGTAAAATTGCAAATCATACTAGTTGCAAATCATACACATTTATACATATATTTATATAGGTGAGCTGGGGGTCTCTATCGGAAACAGTCTCATATTCGTAGGGTAAGACTGCGTATATCAAACCCTCTCCATACCCTGCCCACAGACGGGATTTTGGGTAAGATTGTTGTTGTGATACTAGTTGTTAATTGAAGTCCTATTATGAGGCCATGTGTCGCAAAATATCCATATGAGAAAATATTGCACGATAAGATACCTAGCTAAAGGGTGGCACAATCATGTACACTTTCCAGAAACTTGTGAACTTTAGGGTACGGTTTGGTATTTTACTCCATCAATAACAAAACTACGAACAAAAGAGATAGAAAGGGAATGCAAAATGTAAACTTTCAAACATTATTGGTTTGGGATGGAAAAAGAAGAAGTTTTGGTTCGGCAAATTGTCATCAATTTTTTCTTACACAAAATAAATAAGTAAACGAAAATGAAAAGAAGTCTGGCAATTTTAAGAGACATATTTGCCATCAAAGGATGGGTTGCGCTGCGCTGCGCCGCTTTCTGTGTCAATCAGTCGACGACGGTAACCAAATCCCAGTAGTTTCTTTCTTCAAAGGTATTTGTTGTTTTTTTTGTCTCAATTATCACCGTTTTCGTGATTTAAAGCATTTTGAAACTTCTTGTTGTTATTCTCTGATATAATTGGATCTGAATGCACAAGCCTCATTTCCTGTGGCTTCTGCACCTTGCAGTGTTAGCGCATAGCACAGCTTCTGCGCATTGCAGCAGAGTTATGCTTAATAAATTGTTGACAGGAATTTACTCAAGGAAATCTGTTGGTTAATAATGTGTAACAAATTTGTAGAGTGATGATGCCAGAAAAAGTTTTGACAGATTTATTGCATGTTTACCGCGCGGAGCTCTGGTGCAAAGTAGATTCAAAGTGTTCAATTAAAGCCGATTTGTGTTGAGTTCCAATATGTTTTGTAACTTTATTAGTACTGACTTATTGAATGAACAGGTTAGATGTGGAAGACTTTCATTCTGATCAAGCCAAATGGCGTTCAGAGAAGCCTGGCCTGGTTCTGTCATGTATAGCTATTAATCACATGCTTAGCACACACTTTTTTACGCAGATTATTTGCTGTTTCTGCGCATAGACTTTCATTCTGATCAAGCCGAATGGTGTCCAGAGATGCCAGGCCTGGTTATGTCATGTATAGTTATCAATCGCATGCTTAGCACACACATTTTACGCAGACTCTTTGCTGTTTCTGAGTATAGCACAGCTTTTCCACTTTGCTCTATGATTCGTTGCCAGAAATGAGATGCTTGTAAAAGGAAGTGATTTCCTGTGAATCCAGCCTAGCTCTGTGTCCTCCACTCTAAGAGCCACGCAATCCACACTTTCGCTTGGACCACGGGGCTCAACTCCATGCTTGGAACGGGCAGGCCAGAAGGTTGCACCCATTGGACCAGGCATCTGGGCAGAATCAATGTCCAATCACCTTAATGCCCCTAATCAGGTTACAAGCCCTCATTAGTTGGCTCGGCGAAAACCTCATGTCTGTTGGTAGTATTATATCTTCTGCTTAGTTTCTGATGTGGGACATTTTCAAGCTATACAGCTTAAGTATGTGTTTTCTAGCATCTGAAACTCAGAACTGCCTCACCATTAGGATTGCTGGAACACTGGAAATGATTTACAGATGGTTCCAGTTTATGTTTCTCCGTAGATATCAGGAATTCAAGACGGATTGATTTGGTAAATGCTTGCCATCTATGCTACAAAAGCCGTGTTTTCGGAGGCATATACGTGTAATCTATGTACACTGTGGCAATCAAAGAACTGCAAATCTTGTGCTGGGGTACTGCGCAGGTGATTCCCTCCGTTCTGGCAGCGAAAAACCTAATTTTCGTTTCTGGGCAGTTTCCGGCGATTTCTGTGGACTA
>JAYMSH010000466.1:0-11093 GCA_036897905.1 Aragoa cleefii | reverse complement strand
CTCGTTACGAGATCCATTTTTCTTGTCTGACACTGTTATGGGCTTCAAATCATTGTGACGTCTAAGCTTTTGCTAAACTCTGATCCAACTGATGAACTGCCTGATGATCTGTGTATCTTGCACCACATTATTCTACCAAATCTAAGAAAATTAGGTCTTATTAACTTAAGCCTGACAGAAGATCATGGCGAGCCATCAATCGATGGAATTGATCGTTGGATATGTCTTGTACTCGAGGACTTATGTTTAAGTGGTTGTGACATACGATCCATGAAACTTCTTCACATATGTTCTCTTTTTGTTAAAGAACTTGACCATAGAAGGTTCCTGGACCGAATCTGTAGGTCAACTGAATCTGGATGCCCAAATCTGGATATGCTTCTATTTAATGATGTTTGTGCTGAAAAATATTAGGTCATGTGAATTTGTATGAACTGAGCAAGATCAAATGAACTAAACAATGGTGATTTACTTCACGAACGATGAAAGATTCAATATCAGATTTTCGTATCACAATTGTGATCGAAAAGTTTACAAGAACTGAAATACAGAGAGCAACTGAATTGAGAGAATTCAGTAAACAGGAAGCGAGAAAATTCAGAGAATGAAAAGTGGGAAGAAAAGCAGAGCTTTTCTTCCTAAATACAGTTTTCCAACGGCCAAGCTTGTTTTAATCCAACGGTCTGCAATTGTCGTAATCCCTAATTGTGCGGTATAAGCTTCATAGCGGCAGGTACAATTCATCCAGTGCAAACACGTTTTTAATGATAAAAACGTGTTCTTTATATCACGTCTTCTAACGAACACTGAGGACACAGTAGCAACTGAGCAACAACTGAGTAGCAGCAAGAACAACAACACAACATTCTCAGCAGCCTCAGCAACACTTTAAGCAGCAACACTTTTAGCAGCAACACAGCAACTCTTCAATACTACAGCAACACAAACACTTAGCAGCAACACTTCAACACGTCAGCAACACAAACACTTAGCAGCAATACTTCAACACTTCAGCAACACAATCTTGACAACTGACTGTAACCCTATGTCAAACAAAGGTACGTACGTACGTAATAATTCTTATAATAGAATATTCATAAATCAAACGTACTGCTATGTATTATACTTATGATTATGGATCATATGCATGATTACCAAGCAACTCACTCTTGTATATTATGATTAATTTCCTCTCTTTTGGCTTTTGCAGATCGCTGAGAAATTGGATGCAGCTTCAAGTTTAGCATGGATTTCAAGTTGCCCCCCTCAATTCTTTTATTACACGAGTTTGCACCCCCCTATAAAAACAAATATCGTTTTGCCCCCCATGTAATTTCCTTTCATCTTTGGTGATTACTTCACTTGTAATTTTAAGGATTCTCAATTATAAAAGAAATCAATCTTATCAATATTTACACGTCTTTGCTTATTTTTAGATATTATAGTAACTAGTTTTTATTTTATAATACGCTCCTCTTGGCTTTCTCTGCTCTCGTGCAATTAATAAATGATACCATCGAAATAGTGAATAAGGTTACTTTTTCAATACGAGGCATAGCCTGGCTGGCGAGGCCTGGGGGGTCTTGGATTCGATTCCCCCTAAATGGATGGTTTTCTTTAATTTCGTACGAACATAGTCCTTTAGATAAATTGTTAGAGTTATATATATGAGCTGTTCTTTCATTGGTATAATCTTACTACAATATAATATATGATGATAATGTTAAAAAGAATAGAGATCTCTCTGTCCCCATAAACCGCTCTCTAGGAAAATATATCTACGTTGGATTTTTGCTGCTCATTCTGAGCTTTCATAGAATAGAAGTAAGAGAGCTCAAAGCAAAGGAGGAGGTTCTTGTAAGTCCATAGTGGAATTTGTTGAGTAGGGAAGAAATATTTAGAGAGGGCAATGATTTCTTACAATTGAAGTAGACTTATTAGATTATGACACGCAACGGCAAATGATTAAAGGCAAGGCACGGTGCCTTGCCGGTGACTGTGGATGGCGTGAAGAGGATATTTAAGGATCAGGAATTAGCAAACAAGTTTAAGAACGTGTTGGAAGCGGTTCCACTTCCACGGTAAGTGATCAGGAACCCTCATTCCCTCGTACAGTACATCTCCTCGTCCAAATGTGGGATCGGTTCACGTGTTCTAAACGAGTGGAATCCAATTATTTTTCCCGCTTATATGGGGTACGTGGCATCATCCACATTCGGATGGAAAGATGTAGAAGGAAATATTGGAGATGCTGGTTCCTTAGAATTGGAGTGTACCTATCAGATTATGAAGCAAGGAAACCAATGTTGTTGGTGAAGGAAGCCAATGTTGTTGGTGGTAAGACGCTGTTCGAGCCAAAGACGCGGGTTATTCAAGGAGAAGACGGCTTTTATGTTCGAGTTACTGTGTGCATAGGCTTATGCAGAACTACATTTTCCAACCAACAAATCAGATATTCAAAATTGGGTTGTTAACAATATCAAACCGTAAGTTGAAAAGAGAGAACCCACGTAATCACTTTTAATGATTTTTAGATGAGCCGTTCAACATTTAAATTGATGCCTCCAAACTTAAGCACTTTCTGAAAAATTCCAAACTAGTAGGATTATTAATAGCCCTTGGGCGTTGATCTCACTTTCAGACCTATCAAATGCCACATTGACTAAGATATCATCATTTGAGCAATGCCCACAATTTGAACATGGGACAATCAGAATTTGCGACGCACAGTAACTGATGACCGGCTCCTTTTCAGCATGCCCTATCTAAACCTAGATTTTTTTAGCAGAGTCGGCTTTCACAACTTCTTGCGATTCTAGTAAACGGTAGGGTGGGGGTGGCGGTGTAAATCTAAGCTCAAAGATGTTTCACTAGCTTTCCTCATACTCTTCCGATCCAATCTCAATACAAATCAATTGCAGACAATCTCAAAGTGAATGGAAGATCATCGCTACACCATAAATAAGACTTGCATTCGGAAATTAACTGCCAAATAGTTTGATTGTTTCAGGAAACGTTGCAACCCCAAGTAAATGTGATTGTTCTCAGGAAGTTGCCACCACAAATGTAAAGAATCAATGATGACCTAGCACTGCAAGAGTGTACAACGTTTAAGGGTTGTACTTCTATATATATTTACAAAATAGGAGACTGCATATGTATGATAATGAAAAGACTAAGAATAAAACCAGAAAAAGGGAGAAAAGGTAACAGCCAAAAAAAGAAAAAGAAGAGCTACGGAGTTTTAAACTGTAGTTCTTTATCCTAAAAAGCGCTAATAAGTTAAAAGTTTTCAGGATCGATCCTTTTCAACTCATGAGGCAACAAAAACCACGTCAGCTTTTCCATGGGATGTTGAGCATGAGGGTGTCGAGCCTCTTGTTAAGCAGGATACAACCTAAACTTCTCAATGACAGAGTGTTCCTCCGGAAGTGACCCAGCGCACAAAACTATCAGAGAACTCCTCAAGAACTTCATAACCAAGAGCCTCACCAGACCACAGGTCAGCTGTATTATGCTCTCTTCCCTACAAATAGACATTATAAATAATGAAACAACTATAAATAGAAGAAATCATTTCTATACCTTCTGTGATCTGCCAAACTACATGACACAATGTATAAATGTGTTTGAAACTGTACTCAGCAGAATGCATCAGAACAAGCTCTAGCACTATTAACTCCACAACATAATGCAAACAAAACAAGGCTCTGCAGGAGGTAATGCAACTACTGGGAAGCAATTGTTCAACCGAACAGGTAATTTTGGATTTATGCGGTGCAAAAGCAGCATTTTTCTAGAACATTCTGGCTGTAAACATGAAGTAATAGTACTTCGCATTTGGTGAGTAATGGGATTTTTGTTTTCTGCATTCCAATTGCTTATGCATACAAAATTTTAAATGAACCAAAAAGGTGATTATCTGAGTTGACATATTGTAGAGTAATCCATCCATTGTCAGATGTGTCTCCTAACTAGTTCTCCTTCTACACGTGACTTTATTACTTCAAAGTATATTCAAATATGCATTCGTCGAATTAAAAGATAGTTGTCAGTGGTACTAACTAACCTTTGTGCTAGATCCACATTCACTTGTGTGCAGTATTGTTTCTCCAGTAATTTCATTGATGACATTTTCTGATGACAGCGCGGTAATAGAAAAGGCTGACGGCATTGATCTGAGCATGCAAAAAGTATATCTATTAGCTTCAACCAAGAAAATAAGCCTCCGAGCATCAATACTTCAATCTCTATTTCCCATCAAACACTTCAATAAATTCCTCAAACCATAATTAACCAAATAACTAAAGTACCAGAGACCATGAGGCTGCTTGGATTGAATTACATTCTCATGTTAACTAAGATACCAATTTCTTGGATTTGACCCTGACATGATTTGAAATCTACCAACCTACTCTTAATGCCTAATTTTTCAATTCCACGTGTACATCAACTAAACAAAATTTAGATACCCATCCACTAACATACTTTTCTCCTGACTACAAGATTAAACTTCTTTTACCATCATTACCTTGTACCAATCAATTTCCAAACCAAAAACATTCAAAACATTTTCTCAGACCTTCAATCAAACACCCAATCAAATAAAAAATAAAACTCCCTATCAATGTAACCAATCCAAACAGGCAGCATGCATTAGAATCTCATAAGAAAAATATAAGAACACGGAATAATGTTGCAGCACAACATACTAAAATAAATTAAGAAACCAACAAGAAATATCAGGCAAAGGCATTCTAATTGATACAATGAGAGTCTATAGATAAATGAAGATTGTCTACCTTTATTCATGGCATGAAAAGGGTGACATAAGATTTTCGAAGTAGGAATTTAAACATACCGGTTTTGCGATATGATAAGAAGACAATGGTTGCCGGGTAAATGTAAAACTTTACTAGGAAACAAAGCAGCTATTGACTTGACCAAAAAGTAAATGACCTCGAGCTGAACTTAAGTGATCATCGTAACTTAGATGTGTCAATTACAGATCGTATTCATTGTGAAGGCACAAGGCTCCCATTATATTGAAAATTGCTGAAGTTTTGGAACGTAAACTAAGGACACTTAACTAAAAGTTCGTTCAATGTTTTTTTCCGAAGTGACATTAGAGGCATGACACAAAAAATCTACAAAGAAAGATGTGCAGACGTAGACCTAGAGTCAACTATTGTGAACATTTTTTCACCTAGGCTCACTGTCTGCAACAACTTTAACTCCAGCATGATGTTTGCAAATTAGAAAAGAGACTCGCCAAAGTGGAGAAGTCGGGGCATGAACACTAAAGCTAGGTTGACCGATCAAATATTACTATAGACTGCAGATGCAAAAATCAGCCATAAAAGTAGTACTATAGTACATCAAAATCAGCAACTATTTGGTACCAATCTACAAGAGTACAAGGATTCTTATAATTATTATGTTTACTAAAACCTTTCTTACTGAGTGCTACTCAATAAAAAAAATATACGGTGAGAACCAAGAAAAAAGTGATGCAGATGTTAACCTCGAGCAGATACAAAACTGGAATATGCAAAACATATTTGAAGGGATGATTGTATCTAGTCAATATATCTAGCAAAACAATTAGCTACAAGGACCACTAGAACAGAATAAAATGTAATAATTTATATAGGCGACACGACCGATGACAAAAACAAAAGACAGATATATTTAGATGAGAAATATAGGGCAAAGTCACATCAGGCTTCCTCAAAAGACAGATATTACAAAGCCATTCATATAAAAACCAGATCAAATAGCAACCAACAGGACAACATTATCGAATTTCTTGATAGTATATAATATCACATTCCTGAAGCACAAGGTCACACCTGTGAATTTTGCTCGAAGATTAAGAACTAGGGACCACTTCAATTGTAAATATGTAATAGTAAGTTCCTTGACAGACAAAAGGACTTCTGGTTTTAATGGCGCACACGCACGCACGCACACACTCGCACGTACACACACACATATATATCAAATTATAAATAAATAAAAATGTCCCAGCATGAGGACTACCTTTCCAACAACTCTTCCTCGCATGAATTTCCAGACGAAGAAATCCAATCTATGTCAACAAAGTTTGAGCAGTCAATTCCATCACAGTTTTCATGCTCCAATAATCTATGCCTCCTCATTTCAGCAAAGAGCTCTCTTGTAGGAACTGTAGGGGTACATCTGGGGAAACAAAGATAGACAAGGCAGTCGAATAAATTTTCTGACATAAAATCTTTACTAGTCATACCTTGCAAAAAATCTCATAAACACTGTAAAGATTTTTTTTTAAAGTGTCATGAGCATTTGGACTTCATAGCTGTTGGTGATGTAAGAAAGTTGAACTTACTTGTAAATGTTAAGTTTAATATCCTTTTTACAGTATGATTGGGTCATCTTCATAATAGTGTATCTCAGCTGTTACTTGTTAGAAGAGCTCATTGCACTGCACCTTGGCAGATCAGGAGGATAACAAAATGATATCACAGTCGAGCCTTAGTGTACTAGCGTGATGAAATCCTTAGTGTACTAAGGCAGAATATGCATTAGGCTTCTTACATCATGGAGGAACCAAAGAGTTATTTCAACCAGGAGTTATTTCAATGATTCACAGTGGTAGGGAGTCAACATTTTACGGTTTGTGTATCGCAGTGACACAAGCGTTGCTAATCAATTAAAAGTACATTATGATTCAATTTGAAAAGCGAAGCACCTTGAATATGACAACTCGTTTTCAGAACTTGATATATCTGGTGTCAGCTCGGAATGCATCTTGTCTCCTCCTTTGTACTTGCTGGTGAATTCAGCACTAGGAACGCTCTTAAGGATGTCTGTAGGTGACTGACTTTCACGGAGAATGTTCCCATCTGACCATGATCTTTTGAAAAATGACCTGAAAATGTAAGACAGTGTGTGAACATGCATGAGTACCTACTAACCAGTTTGCAACCTAAAAGAATTATTCACATTTTTAAAAGAACGTGACAGGAACTACATGCCCGGGCCAAAATGAGGCCGGTATGTTTTGCTATTAATATGGGGAATACCTTCGATTGTCATCAATATTTGATTCCCTGTTCCTCCCGACGTCGTAATGCTGGTCAGAATCAAGCTCCCACACATCCGGTTTAGCTAGTTGAGGAAGAAAGTGTCCCAAAAATCTGCTCAAATATAATTCAGCTGCTAAGTATTGAATACATTGCTTCACCCCACTCCCCTAGTTTGAGAATCGTATTGAATACAGTTTTTTATCAATACAATTAAAAGTTAGAAAACCCACACTCCCTCACTAGCATGTCAGTGAGGGGAGTGGATTATTCAGAAAGCTACTAATAGAAAGTATACGTCTTATCCAACTTCATTGCTTATTGATCTAAATACAATTATTAAACATCAGAAAGTGCATATAAACTGAAACAACTAAAATCTTACACGTTGATGGCATTTTGCTTCTCAGCATCCATGTACGCATTGCTGTAATATCTTTGTAGAGTTCGAAAAAATTCCTGGGAATGTGTCGCAGCTTTCCATTGACCTCTTCTCTCAGAGAAGATCTATGACAATAGAAAATCAGAAATGTCAGTGGATGCAATGAAAAGGAAATTATCCACTGAGAGACCATAGCTAAAATTATTTTTAACTAAAATGACCCACTGAAAGACAGACAGAAGGAATTATTTCAAACAACAAATAGTTTAAGTAACTAAGCTTGCCAGCTCTCACAATTGTCATAGCTAGCATACGCCTAATTAATACTTCAGATTTGTCGACTAGCTTTATGACCTCATGAAGTAAGAACATTCTACACTTGTAAACAATATTTGAAACCAATGCATAAAACTTCATAATCTTTATAAGTCATGTTATTTTTTAGACACCACTTGTATATCAGCCCGTAAATAAATTATATCAAGTTGATGGGTCGATAAGCAGTGGCCTGAAAAATGAAATAAGTATGTGTCTTTCTTTCTACAGGTTCATAATATATTAGACCGAAAAGATAATACAATCTCACCACTATTGACCATATAAAATAAAATATCATGATAATAATTTGTGTTGTTTCATTAAGACTGAGTCACCTGACAAATGAAATAAGTATGAGTCTATTTTTCTGCAGGTGCATAATTTATTAGACCAAAAAGATAATACAATCTCACCACTATTAACCATATAAAATAAAATATCATGATAATAACTTGTGTTCTTCCATTAAGACTAAGTCACATTTCTGAGCATGCCACTACCTGGAATAATGTCGTCACCTGGTAAAAACTAAAACGAAAAAGAAAATCATGCATTAACATACCTTGTTATGAGCCGCCGATCCAGCATATTGATGGGCGAGAATATCACCCATTTTCTCATACAAGCTCATCAATTCTTCAGCCAAAGGATCACCGAGGTCGATTGTATTCGAGTTTGTGACTCCTAAGGCACGCAGCTGGTGCCCCAAAGCAACCAAACCGTAAGCATATTGTGCCACATTGGTGCGATCTAAGCAATCTATGCAATTGGTGCGAAGCACTCCCTTTTGGATCATCGGTGGCTTTACAGGAGGATTATTGTTAATGTTGCTATTCCCTCCAATAGATTTCCTGTTGGAGCTATCCGAATCCTCATTTTCATCATCGTTATGCTTTTCATCGTCAGTATTGAAGCATGTGGGTGTGGACATGTCAGGAACAGCAACATTCCTGCAACAGACAACCACTAAAAGCTTACATTTTAAGTCGGCACAATACAATAAATTGTTTGTTCAGTGATTACTGACACGCATTATGTCTTTTTGCAACCAATTTCTTCCCTGGCATACTTGCATTTGATCAAGAACCTAACAGTAGAAAACGCCAAAAAACTGCACTATAACAGACAGAGTCCTCATTCACTCATAGATTTACTTTGAACTAAATTTGGTAACAAATAAAATTAAAAGGATGTCCTCAAAAATTTACAATGATATGGCTGAAATCATGATCAGATTCTATTTCCTCCTATATTTTCAACAAGAAGATGCCCAATTACCCAACACCCGACCGATTCACAAACTGAAGATGCAATGTACACAGAAAACTGAGATATTATTGTATAATACACGAGTTCATAAGTTCAAAAATAAAACAAATTGTTAGAAGAAAACAGTTACAACATGATTGTTAAATGGAGTTAGTAGACTCACTCAACGCCAGGCCAATTAATGTGCCCATCTGATAGCAGCTCAGGCGTTACTTGGCAGTAAAAAAGACCTGTCAGATTCAGAGCATATGCAGCAACTTTTCCCAACAAGGCCAAAACATCTGTAGTTTTGCTGATGGCGACAAGAAAAAAGGATAAATTCGTTGGATCTTATACATGCATAAATTACAGCATATAAACTATATATAGAATAATAAGTACCTCCGAGAATGTTTATTCAAATCCCAATGAAGAAATTTTAGCCTATTCTCCTCCGGTAGATCTTTATTGATGACTTCAATGGCATTAGCAAACTCTTGACGGAGAATGGATTCTCGGGGCTTCTTTTCATTTGTCTGTTGATTAAAAAATTAAAACTATTGATTCATATGACTATTTCTTTCATAAAGCTGAAAAACTTAAAATGATTGATGTTGGTTCCTATTCCCTCCATTCCAATATTTAGGCGACTCCCAATCTTTTCACTTGGAGTAAGAAAATCGTATATATAATGGTGAAATCATTAAATTTCATATTGAACTAAGTATCACATTTAAGTTGACAATGTTTGGAAAGTGTTGGGTTGAATAGGGATATATTAGTTGAGCAATCAATATGTTAAAGACTCAAGGAGAGTACACTTTTAGATAAATAGAAATGGAAATATGGCCAAAAAAGATAGGACGGAGAAAGTATTGATTGTCTAACTTCTATATAATTCTAATGTGCACCAAAATTATTAAGTCATTATTTTAATCAAAAAGCTCTCAAGCGAAAGACACGCATAAATGCTCTTACCTTAATTAAATTCAAAATAATGATAGGGTTCCCATATCTCTTGGCAAGATTTTCAAAATGAAGTCTAGTAGCTCCATATGTTTGGTCCCTCTTTGATACTGAAAACAAAAAGGTCATCATGGCAAGTGAAAACACAAGCAGAGAAAACACATGACTAAGAAGAAGTTTCTTGCAATTATTTATAATACAATTGGTACACATACATATAATATCAGGCTTAATGTTCAGGCGAGAAGTTTCTTGCGACCAGAAAAGCGGGATTGACCCGCGATTTTGTACCACAGAGCTGACTTGGATAGGCAGCCCTTCACGAACATCCTCAACAACAATCTGCTCGGTTTCGACATCATTTGCCACTCTGCCCTTCTCGTTGACACCACGTTTTAGATACCTACACCATAGGGGTGTAAAGTTTCATATCATGGTCAGAAAACAAAATAATGACTTACTGCAAAACTAAATGAACTATCAAGAAGAGGGAGTCATCTATCCAAAACCAGATGGCATATTTGCAACTATATCTTTTACAAGCATCAGAATGAAGCGCTACAATACTGCCATAGGTGCGATCATGCAATGAATTATCACTATACAATAGTTCAAAAATTTATTTAGCTCTATTGTACCTTGACTGCTGAGAAGGGTCGGAGCATACATCTTAACTAACTATATATGCATGGGCCAGGGCCATCAAAGGTAATACACTTTGCAACAACCATAAAAAGGATAAAGCCAGACATTCAAAAGATCAGTAATAACATATCATCATGAATTGAAACATGAAACTAATGGCATTAGCTGTCTGTCGCTGTTTAATTCTCTTCCACATTTGAGTTTTGCGTAATAAGGCTACAAGATAATGTGGAATATAAACAAGATAACATATCCTTTCACGGCTGATTTGAGAAAGGGTGGGAAAGTAGATAATACTCATTGGCCTCGAAATGATTCCTTGGGGAACACATGATTTTTCTGTCTAAAATAAAAAACACCTCACAAAAGTAACTTTGGGGGGGGGGGGGGGGAGGGCAAAAAAAAAAAAAAAATTTTCTTTTTTGTATAATAAAAGAAAAACTGTAAACACCACCATAAAAAATTGGGTA
>JAYMSH010000465.1:0-11097 GCA_036897905.1 Aragoa cleefii | reverse complement strand
ATTTAGGTTCTCAATATCAGTTGTCTGCATGCCAATGTCTCCAGAAATGATTTAATGTTTGTTGTCGACTTACTTAAAGTTATCTTTTTTACTTTCATTATCAAAGAAAAGTAAATGTAATAAAAACAAATTGGAACAAAAATTAAAGAATTGTATATGCCAATTGTCTTAGTTTATCTTTTAACTTGCTTGACTGAAGTTGTACTTTTACAAAAATTAAAGGGGGTTATGGTGGGGAGAGATTTTTTCAAGAATTAAATGGGGATATGGTGGGGATAGATTTTTAAGAATCATAGAATGACAAGGCCAGATACAAAAGGGCAAACTCAGTGCGCAAATTGCTCCCGGCTATGCAGCAGGGGAAAGCGGGTATAGTGCAGCCTTCCCCTTGCGTTCTTCTGCGACTATAATTCATACCTAAATTTCATGAGTGGAGCAACTCACCGTTGTGCCAAGGCTGTCCTCATAAGGCTAGATACTAGGGTTTTTTTGTTTCTTTCCTTTTTTGGTGTATATATTCCATAATGTCATTTAAAAAATTGAAGACTTCATAGAAAAATTAGATAGCTGTAATATATTGTATCAGGAGTACTGAAAACCATAGCTAAAGTTATATTATAATTGTTATGATTTAAACAGGAAAGGAGGTTAGAAGATTATGGGAATCTTAGCCCACCGGTTAGCTATAAAAGCAAAATTTACAGAATAGATAACTTTTTTAGTTTTTACTTTCTTTACTGTCGACCTTTTATCTTAATCGAAACTTTTCGACACAATTTACTTTATCATATCCTAAAATATCGGATGTGCACCGTTATGTAGTATTCCCTCCATCTGGGGTAAACCTCCAGGTTCTTTCTTTTTGGTACTTAGTTTAAGAAGGAATGAATAAATGTTGTAGGTGGGTGGTAAATTGTGAGAAGAGAATGAATAAAGTAGGGGAGACAATTAATGAAGTGTGAGAGATAATATATAATAAATTGTTGCAAAAAAGGGAATAGAGGGCTTATTCTGGGACAAATAAAAACGGAAATTGGGAAAGTGGGAGTTATCCCCCGAGACAAGGAGGTATCTGATACCCTAGGCTGGATTTCCTTCTTTTTTTTCGTGGTCCTGTTTAGGTTTTTTTTTTTTCCTTTTTTGTTTTAACATAGTAAGGAAATCATTTTTTTTCCTTCCAAAGTTGTTCATATAAACCTTAAATATCCTTAAAAAAGGAGTACTTAATTGCAAAAGAGTAACTCCCTCTTTCCTAATTGATATGGAACGGAAGCGTAAGTAAAGATAAAAACTCAAGATTCGACATGTGCAATCCCTACGGCAGATCGAAATCCACGAATAACAAAGAGCGCTCTCTTTTGGCAAGGTAAAAACCTTATTTTCTAATTTATTGATAAACGGTTGAATGAAAATTACAAGAGAACTAGCTACTTAAATAGTACTAAGTTACTTGGACATAAAGTAATAACATAAACAAAATTCTAAACGAATAAGGAAACTAATAAGAAGTCCTAAATAATAAAATAACTAAAATAAAGGAAATAAGTCGAACAGAACTCGTATCGGCGCCAGTAAGTAGCCTGCGGCTACTTCTCCTACCCGCACTCAGACTCTCCTTTGAAGCCAATCCGTCCTTCATCATTCTCTCCTGCTTGAGAAAAGCTCATCCTCGAGTTGTCGTATTGAAAGCAGGAAAATGCACAAAAAACCATGAAAAATCAGCAATCCTACTGAGATTCTTGACCTCTTTGTCCATGTATCTTTACTTGCACTATCAAAATAATTTAACATGGCAAACGTACGCGAAGTACTTCCATCAGTATCATCAACAGATAATCCTTCAACGAGTAGACTAAAGGCACCACTCGATTGTTTCTTCATCCTGCAATAGACTCCATAACCCGTACTGAAGACGTTGCATGTGAATCCTCATCGGAAACTATAAATCCTTTATCCAGATAAATTCACCTAAATCGGGCAAGGTTATGAATCCTACTGAAACACGACAATAGTCATGAGAAACTGAATGGCTCCTAACAGCAAATAAACCATTTACATGCACATCAGACTCTACCTCCGGAGTCTTAGCCCTTGCTAGAAATTCTCCATCTCCAACACGTGATAATACTTTTCCTTCCTTTGAACCCATATACGAATGCAAACTTGAGAATCCAGATTAGTGTACATCTTCTGAAGGCAATCCATGAAGACTATCATTTGCCATAATCTCAGGAATGTATTCGACGAGTCCCGGATGAACAGGTAAAACTTCTAGAACAGTATGAGGAGTAACATAAGTTTCCCTTTGCGATTCTTGTTTGAGCACTTCTCCTCTATAGACAAATTAACTTCTTTCATCTCTTTCACCTCAAAAAACTCCTTAGCCGGATTTTTGATTGAATAGATGTAATGTGCGCGACCTTAGGTACCATAACTTTCGCAGGAGGGAGGGGAACTAATGTAATTCTCATCCGTCCACGACTAAAACTAGAAGTATTCTCTCTACTCGAATACCCCACATCTAGTTCATATAACCATTGACGTTCCAATATGAGTTTACACATGTCTGTGTCTACCACGTCTCTTCAAATTTTATCCACATAATGTCTCCCTTTTGAGTAAGGCACCAAATACTGACGAGTAACCTAAAATAACCTATACCACGAGTCCTACTCCGAATGGGGTCTACTTAACAATCCAGCCTTTTCAACTACGTTCCGGGAAATCAAGTTATTGCAATAACTACCATCAATCACAAACCCACATAATTTCCTTCAATTCTACCTCTAGACCGAAAAATATCATGCATCTCATCTCCGGGTATAATCAAATTTTTCACTTGATATGGAAAATCTAAGTTATTTACCTCTATGGATTGATTAATTGTGTCAAGAAAAACAAATTCGATCCCTCCATATTATCACTATCCATCGCAGCCTCCCGATCCATTCCCAGCGAACTATGCAAGCATGAACTGCTAACATCATGTCTTTCACCATGATGGATATCGGCTTAATCAGCTACATCACCATGCATTAAATTATCATTACCCACCATAATTGTATCAGAACCACCCGTGACAAAATTGTCTTGGTGAGTGGGACAATTAGGATCCCCCTGAAGCTTCAATGGAATTCCAAACCTAATGAAAAACTCTCATTCTTCTCTATCGTGTGTTCGGCGCCAAGCTGTATTTTTTTTTCTATGTTTTAATTAATCAAGAAGGCATCGATCCAGGCCAACCAAGCTCTGATACCAACTGATATGTAACGGAAGTTCAAAGGTTGATAAAAACTCGAGATTCAACACATGAAATGGCAGATCGAAATCCACGAATAACAAAGAGCGCAATCTTTTGGCAAGTAAAAATCTTATTTTCTGATTTATTGATAAATGATTGAATGAAAATTACAAGAGAACTAGTTACTTAAACAGTACTCCCTCCGTCTTGGAGAATCTCGGACATTGTTTGTGCACGAGATTTAAGACAAATATGATAAATAATGAATTAAGTTGTTGGTGGGTATATAGTATGTGAGAGAAATATTGAAAATTGGATAAAGTAAGAGAGATGATATATAAAGTATGAAAGAGAAATAATAAAGAATGATAAAGTAATGGGGAAAAACAATGGTTTATGGGACAAGGAACTTTTAAAATGAGAAGGATTTGTTGGGACGGAGGGAGTACTAAGTTGCTTCGACAGAAAGTAATAACATAAATAGAATTCTAAACGAATAAGAAAACTAATTAAAAGTCCTAAATAATAAAATAACTAAAATAAAGGAAATAAGTCGAACACGAGTAGAACTTGTATCGACTCCTGCACCTACTTCTCCTATCCGCACTCAGACTCCTTTGAAGCCAATCCGTCCTCCATCACTAACGAAGTCTCTCATCTTCACCGCAACTATTATTTCAAATACAGGCATGCATTGGGTTTCTTTGGACATACAATAGAAACTAGAAACTCTGGATGGGGGAAAGATTACAATAAGGGATTATTCCCAAGTAGAAGTTTATATATAGATATGCAGTTTAAAAAATACATAATGTACATTACAGGGAACTTTGGAACTGTGTTCATCTTCATTGTTGTCATCATCATCTTCTGTTTTTATTTTTTTATATTCTTTTAAACATGTGCTAGTCTGTTCATTTGTAAACTTCCTACATTCTCATTTGCACACATATTAAGAAAAGTGTGGGGATTTATGCAAATAATGATTAAAGTGATAAGGTATGAAAAAGTGGGAGAGTTGATAAATTAGGGAGAGTAATTAAGTGATAAAGTGTGGTAAAGTTGTAAATATGTGGGGTTTTATTATGCAAGTGGACTATGTAAGTGGCTAAAAATTGTAGGAAGCTTCTAACAGAACACCCAAAATGGCAAAGTAGGAAGCTTTAAAAAGAATCTAAAAAGAACGGAAGAGCATATATGAAAGATTTATTAAAAATTCATAAATATAAAGGCAAATATAGACTCCAAAAGAATGGTAGTGCAAAATAGAAAAACAAAAAGAATCTTGGGTTCATGAAGCTCTAAATATGTTTATGGAAATGTTTTGGATTGGGTAAGCGGGTGTATTGACAAGTTACTATGTATCTGCAAGTTAAAAGTTATACTAACCTAAAGAGTCATTTTTCATACAACCTTAGTACTACACATTATTATCTTAATATGTTTGATATAACATGATCAAATCATTCTAGAAATTTTTGTAGATTATATTAATATATATGTGAAATATAAAGTCATTTATTTCGATAAAAACTTTTACCGTTTATTCTTATTTACTGAGTTGAGTTGGGACCTACCCTGAGTAGCTTATTTCTATATTCTACCCTATCAAGTAGAGAGTTCGTGCAAACATGAATAACTAAAATTGTCATTTAATTTGTAAACATTCTAAAGGCTAATAAGAACTGCGAAGAAAAAAAGAAGAAGAAGAAAAGGGCGCATGCGTGTTGGATTAACATGTAAATTTCAAAATATTGTAAAATGTTCGGAAAATATGCTTTCTAATAAAGCTTCTAAAGGATGAACATGATAAAAAAACATGGAATATTACAATATTGAGTTTCTTCTTATTTATAACTAGTCGTGAGTTTGGACCTACTTTGAGTAGTTTATTTCTATATTCTACCCTATCGAGTATCGCAAAAATGAATAACTGAAACTTCACTTAATTTTCAAATATCCTAAAAGCTAAAAAAGACTTGCAAAAAAAAAAGGAAAAAAGGAGGGAGCACTGCGTGCCTGTTGGATTAACATGTAAACTTCAAAATGTTGTAAAATATTCTAGACATATTTTTATTTTAATAATATTTTAATTAAAGGCTAGAAAAGACTTGCAAAAAGAAAAGGAAAAAAAGGAGGGAGCACTGCGTGCCTGTTGGATTAACATGTAAACTTCAAAATGTTGTAAAATATTCTGACATAATTTTATTTTAATAATATTTTAATTTTGTCTTACATTCGAGTAAGATATTTCAATGTGTTTCTGTATAAGTAACATATTTCATAGGATCTTAACCAAATTTTATGCCAATGTTGCCTAGCCGGCCTGGTTAGGTTGAGGCCCCATGACGTAGAAGAGTTTGTGTTCAATTCCCACCGGCAACTACGGTGTGGTTTATTTCTAGTGTATTCTAGCTTTGTTGTAGTGGTTGAAGTTTATTCTGAAATTGATGTACTAGTCATGCTTTAATTAACTGTTGTGACTATAAAGAGGTAGGTCTAGTGTTCAATGTTCAAACCGGCTGGACGTTACTCTTTATAATTATTTTTTTTGAGTCCAAAGTGAATAAGCTGTCCAGGTACCCAGCCCTGCCCAATGGTGGGTTGGGGCTGGACCTGATTTCCAGGTTCGCCCTGCCCCTTGGCTGTGCTGAGCCACCCTGGATAATCTATGATCGGGCCCGTGCTTTCGCTCGACCCAGCCTTGCCCTTGCCATCTCTATCTAGGAGTGTCTTGTGGGTAAAGGGATGGCGAAGTGGATTAAGATGATGATGGCAGATTTTGCTGAATAAATGTTTATCAGTTGTCCGAAGCTTACATTTAAAGTGGCTTAGCGAGTTACTAATGATAAATGATGTAATCAGTAGAGGAGAAACAGGTGAAAGAATAGACAAAATTAAAATACATTATTCTGCTTCTTTTTTTTATATATATTTGGGGGAGGGGGGTGGCTAGCTGACTCCCTTGGAGTCAATGTAGATCCGCTCCCCTAGGCGTGCTGCTTTTGCAACAGTTTAAGTACCTCTGAAGGTTAGAGAACGAAAAAGTTGGAGGGAGACAGTGAGCGTGAATACATAAGTTAAATGATCCAACACAACACTACATTGTTAGTGTAAGTGGTCTACTTACTGATCACGAGTTTTTGCATGCTTTCGTTTTCATATTCTTACTATTTTACCCAGTAATTGAAATCCTATTTCTCCTGGCAGTTATCTCAGAACGTCTCAGACTTTGCCTTGGGAGATGTAGCAGAAAAACAACACACACATGAAAATTTAAATGATGCTCCAGTGACCACTTCTCGCTACGGAATGGATATTTCTGGTGGTAAGAGTTCCTTTTTACCTAATGAAGACAATCATGAGAAATTAACTCCTGCTACTGAGAGACCTCATGCCACAAGATCTCTGGCCCAGAAAAGTAAGAATTTATCTGATTTACATGATGCTGTTTCACAACTTCCTAAAAAGCGCAAGGAAGGAAAAGTAATTGAAGGAAGCCAAAAGGATACACACAGTAGATCATATAGTAAATCTTTATCTGGTTGTGTAAGCCCTGGTGCTGTGGATAATATGATAAGCTTTGCCATGCAATCTGCTGCACATCTGTCCTCTTATAATCCTTCCTCGGGGAAGAGAACTACTGTAAGTTACATCTTTTTGTCTTGATATTGATTTTGCATACATTATTATTTTTTATTCTAATGTCATTGAGATTCTATTAGTCATAATAACTGTTGCTAGACTTCGCATCTAAGCACATCCAGCTCAAGTTTAATCACCCTTTCACGGGTAGAGAACTTGATGGTCAGTCTGAAGAGGCTTGGTGGTGGAACTTTATCATTAGTAGTGACTGTAGGAGATATAAACAGGTTTCTGCATAGAACTAGCGTTTTACGTAAAATTTGCATAAAACTGGTTATAGACCCAACAATTTTTACACACTTTTAGCATTGGGAATTTGGTAAAAAACATACGACCCCCTCCCTTTCTTTGTAAGCTATCCATGTTTGGAATGCACAAGATTAAGAAAAAGTGAGTAAAGTATGAGAAATAATGAGTTATGTAAGAAAGAAAATGTTGTTGGAGAAAATGAATAAAGAATCATAAAAATTTGGTAAAGTGGGATAAAGTTATTAGTGGGGACAAAATCTCTCCAAATATGGCATGGGAAGCTTCTAACAGAACACCCAAAATGGAAACACGGGAAGCTTTAAGAGGAATGGAGGGAGTATTGTGTTGGTGTTTCACTTTTTAAGTGAAATTTCAAATTAAAACCTCAGCAGCTTAAAATTACTTTGTTTGGGTAATCAGTTACCAAACAATTGGTACGTGCTCTGTTGTTTTGAGGCTGATCCAGTTCTCTTATCAATTAAGTACCACCCTCAAGTAACCCCCACTACAAAGGGCATAGAGGAACCGTTACAACATTTGATGTTTATGTTGAGAAATGTTGATCCTCAATCATGCTGCAGAGAAGGCAAGGAAAAGTTTGCTCACCTGGAAATCATGGGAAAGCGAACTTCACGTCCAGCGCAAAGAAGAGCAGTGTTCCATTATTGCAAGGTGAAAGTCCAGAATCTCAGTTAGCAGGTATTTGCTCTTTTGTAAAATTTCTATAGATTTTCATTGTCACCTACTCAACTTTTCTCTCTTCTATTTTTTTATTTATTGGTGTTCGATCATTTGCTCTACCGGGGTCCTTAGCAGCAAAAGAGTCCGATGCAGTAAGAAACAATGAAGATGACGTCCAAAATGGGAATGGGACAATGGAAACTGAGCACCCGGTTGTCATAGGGTTGCCATGTCCAGTTATGGAGAGTTCGGACAATGGAATATCAAGGAGTGAAAAGGGCCTACATTCCATCACTAAGGACATTATGAACAAGCATGTGCAGATGCAGCTGTTAGACAGTGCAGCAATTCAGAAATCGAAGGTGACTTGATTAACCAGCCACTTGGAATCTTAGCACACAGGTGGTGTTTGCGCGGGCTTTTAAAAGCAGCTGAAGTAGCTATTAGAAGATGTTTCTGGCTTCTGCTTGGGCTTCTTCCAGTTTTGCCTTATAAAATCCAAGCAGAAGTGAAAAGCCATATTTGCAAACACCGAAAAAGACTCATAAGCCAGAAAAGGAAAAGAAAAAAAAAGGCCAAAAGCAACTCTTAAAAGCTCTTATAAACACCATCTCAATGTGGATGGCACAAGTTTACTACTACTAATTATTATTATTTTATGTGTTTATTCCATTAGTGTAACAAATGCAGAGTAACACCATATTGAAAGAAGTTCAAAATAATACAATTGTGATAACATAGGAATGAAAAACTTGGATGGAGAAGAGTAACCATGTGAGATAGTAACTGCTCTGTGAATCATGTTAACTTGATGAGATAATTTTGTTGCCGATGAAGCTGCTTTGATGGTATAAAGAAGGTATACTTTAAATTGCCATTTCAGTTCATGAAATCCTGAACAATGAAGCTGCTTCCACGGTTATAGCAGATACAACAACAACAACAACTTGCTTCCGTATTAATTATTTAAATTGCCATTGTGATACATGAAATCCTGATATTTCAGGATGACCTTGATTGTTTCCACTCTCTAAAATCAATTATTTCAGGATCCGTATTAATTTATGTTAGGCAACAAGACTGTAAAAAACATTGTGTGGTGGTATGTAATGTGATGTCCCACAATTGTGTATGGTAACCCTGTAAATGATATCTTGGTATGACTCATAGGTATTTTATGCATATGAGCTTGGCATATCCCCTGTCCTCTCTTGCATGCTACCATGTATGGGAATAAAAAGGCAAAAGAATGGGCATGCATAACGATACGAGCATGTCTTTTTCTCTTGGTTCTTTGCACTTGAGCTCCATCTTGAATCATTTGCCACCCAACAGAAAATGAAAGTTTTGTGTCTATTGGAGAAGAAAGCTCTCTATTTTCCTTACTACATGACTGTGTTTATGTTCTGATTGCCTCTATACTACCTGTAGGATAGCACACTGTCAGGATCTGTGGGAGTAGTCAGAGAAAAAAGGAGAAGGCTACGAAAGACATCACCAAAAAGCCTTCAGGCTCGAATTACAGGTATACTTTGGGTTCCTTTTCTCTTCTATGTTTTTATTGGCCGGAAGCGTTGGATAATGGGGAGAATGATTTGAAGGGAGTACCCAAAATGAAGATGCTTTGTCAGATGATATGAATGGACGCAACAGTTATCCACAAGGAACTTCTGAAATAGCGGCAGCGGAGATGGTAGTGTCATTACCTAATCAAAAGAATAATATGATAAGCGAAGACAAGCTAGCAGATGGTCAGACCGATCCTACAAGTAGAAGAGGAAGTGTGAAGAGAAGAGCCATAGATGTAGTGCAGGATGAGAACGCCTCTAGTGACTCCATAAGAAGTATAGGAGAGGGAAATTCGAGTAAAAGAGGACGGGCGAAGTCCACAGGTGAAAAGTCTACACCTCAAGTTGATGGTGAGTCTTTGCTTCGATTTTGTGATGGATTTTAACCTCATTTGTTTATGGGACTTTTGATTTCTTCTAATTTTACTGAACTTTGATTCTTAAAGTACGGATTTAAGCCAGTGAGGCAGTGACTATTGCCTATCATTGCCTTGCATTTTTTATCGATAACACTTCTGGGTAATATTTTAGTTTCACAGGAAAGTGGAAATTATTATTATTATTATTGTCGTCGGTGGCGGTGGCGGCGCAAAAAAAATGCTTGATGAGGGTCCTGATATAAATGCCCACCTCCCCAATTCCTGCAGAACTGTGGAGCACTCAATGTGCTGAGAATTACCCTCTGTGGAAAGTTGCATTATAGAATTTTAGTTAAATAAGAAAGTCTTCAGGAAGATCGAGTCATGTTGTTGGAGATGAGATATTTTATTTTGTTTTGCAATAAGTTTTTATGGTATTCATAGCTCCCCTGCTCTTAGCATAGTGTTTGCTTTAGCTGATGTAGATTCCATTGATGCATCTGGAAGCAATCCAATAATTCGAAGCAACATAATGGAAGTGGACAAGGTTGTCCCTGAAGCACTCCAAATCTATGAGCTTGATGATGCACCACTTTCGGCTTGGATTTTAGGGGCGCAGTCTCCTGTTGTTGATGGCTCAGGTAAACTTATATGCGACATCAGTGCTTCCAGTTTGTAATCTGCCTGATAAATCCTCAACTCTTTGTTTTTTGTTGTCTGCCTGATGATCCTCAACTCTTTGCAGGAACATCACCTGTTAGTACTGTGGAGCAATGCACAGAAGAAAGGCTGAATCATGATACTGATGCTGTTTTTCCAGAAGAGGACAATGTGAACCAGCAAAAAACTGAAAAGGAAGCTTCTTCTTTAGCAGGAAAAAGTTCAGTGGATTCAAATGAGCAGCCAAGCTTGCCTGTGAAACACCCTGTTCTCTGGAGAGCAGTCAAATCTATGGAAGTTTTCCAGAGATTCCCACAGAAGCCACATTTCAAGCCTTTGAAAACTGTCAAAGAAAGTTCACGTGAAGGCCTGGCTATAGGGTACATGGTAACATTTTCCAGTGTGGTTGAAAAAACTTCCAAGTTGCACTTCAATGATCCTAAATCTGTCACTGATGAGATTCTCGCAACACTTGAAGATTTGGAGAGACATGGATTTGATGTTACAGTTGTACGAGTGGGTATAACTCGTTGGTTTGCTGCAAAAGATAGGCAGGGAAATCTTGCCAGCGAGGCAGATAAACTTGATGACCAGATTTTGGTGCACAGTAGGGAGAAGAGTAGGATAGAGGAAGAGATACGTGGGACAAGTGAACAGATAAAGAAGTTGCAAGAAAAGCTGTTGCTTGCTGAAT
>JAYMSH010000464.1:0-11098 GCA_036897905.1 Aragoa cleefii | reverse complement strand
ATGGATTATACAACCCAAGCAAAATGGCCATACTTAATCAGTTAATATTAGCAGTTATGTCACGTTCATCATCATCATAATACTACCCCAACACTTCATAAACACTACTTCTCTCAACTCAATCTCTACTTACAAACAAGTCAGCAACTTTCGTGATCCTACCCCGATAAATATTTCTAGCTATTTTTCAAATCAACTCAAACCAAATGTGAATAGATTTGATATACAAGCAATTTAGAAGCATTTTCATCCATGTGAAGGATGTCTACTTGTTTATATTTATGCTCACAAGTCACAAGTATATGAATACCAATTTCAGTTCTTCAGCTGATCTCTCACTTATGATAAACTGGAGACAGCCAAATGAGAGGCAGCAATAGAAATGCATAGCAAGTGGTACTCTACACATAAGCTCGTAAGGCTATATGCTTTCAGGTTGAGATTCACATGCTGGTCATTAGGATGCAATATGTCACATCTTCAAATAGCACACCCATAGACAGAACGTTTAGAGGAACGCCTTATCATCAGAGACAGAGCAAAATGGCAGAATGAAGCCCTTCTTGTGGTGAGGCGTGAAATGAGATATTAAAGAAGTCTCAATTCTCTCATGCTGCTTTGAATAGATTTTTTTATTATAAGAAAACTTTGGAGAGGGAGATGCCTGTAAAGAATCTTCCAAACACTCAATGCAGCAGATAATTAAATCCCTGACAACAAACCCAACTACATTTGGCACCTTATCTCAATATAATCAGGATATTAGCCAAATTACTGCACCAAGAAGCTGAGTGACATGAGCGTTAAAGTGAAAAACAGCAACTCATTGCTTAGGCTGCTTCTCTAAAACATGTCGGAATATTATAACTCTAACCAAAAAGAAAAAATGTAGATGACTGCAAATAATCTTCCAAATACTCAGCACTGCAGATAATTTAATCTCTGGCAACAAAACCAACTAAATTTTGCACATTATCTCAATAAATCAATTAATCAGAGATATTATTTCTGTGCCATATTACTGCACCAAGAAGCTGGGTGACATGGGTGTTAAAGTGAAAATAGCAACTCTTTACTTAGGCTGCTTCATTAAAACATGATGGAACACTTTAAGAAGAAGAAAATGTTAAAATTCGTACTAGGTTTATCACTTCAAAGTTTGTAATTTTCTTTTCATATTTTCTCCATTGAGTTGATTAACGTACCATACATGCCCCCAGTGATCATCCAAAGAGGGGTGAAACAGTTGTCTCCTTTAACTAAAAGAATATATGAACGCTCAAGTCTCAAAGCAAAACCAAAATAAATCTGTACTGTCTGCTAAGGTTTTAATGACACCAGAAGTAGCAGTGATTACATCAACACTTTCATAGATACTAATGCTCAAACTTTGAAAAGGATGAAAAAGAACCTGTATTGCGAGGCATAATAAACTACCAATATAGCCCAAATATGAGCTTGTTGGATATCAAATTACCTCTTCATTGTCGCTTCGATCAGTGCTTTTTTGAACTTGTTTCTCAAGAGCCAGCAATTCATTCCTTAAAAGTTCAAAGCGTTGAACTTCGTTAGTTTCTGACTCAGCTGTCTCCTCACTTGCTGTCTCTTGTTCAAAGTACTCCTCATTCTGCCAAAGGAAATAAACATCAATTGCATTAGAAAACTACAAAATATATTCAATAAGTTCTGTAAGAAACAGAAAAACACAGAGAAGCCGAATGTCACTAAATATATCAAAGCTACTTGTTCAGGTCAATTCCTTCCCTTCTCCTGACAAGACTACTAACATAGTGAATCATACTTTATAATTTTCAATTGAAACATTTATAGAGTTGACATATAACCGTACATTAAGATTAGAATGAGCAGACAATAACAGTGTGTTCTTTGGCACATTAAATGCAAATATTCACAAAGATCACAATATACATGTTGGTACCAAATGAGAAACCTAGTCCTAGGAACATGAGTATGACCAGGTTTAATGGCAAAGACTCAGTGTTGAATAAAAAATATCACTCGGCAAGAACTATGGCATTCCAAGTCAGTCAGCTGTAAGAAGTTGGGAGAAAGATCTGGCCTATATCTCACAATAAATCCCAGTATTACTTGCAGAAGAAAGTGAGAAATTGAAAATTGGTAAGTTCATTTGACAGGAGAAAAGATGCAGCAATGAAGTATAAAAGATATTGATGAGTTCAGAAAAGCCTACGGTTTCATTGGCTGTAGAAGAGTTCAGGTCCAAAGATTTGGTTGGACGCCGTAGTAAGAAACCCCATAATCCAGGAGAACTGTTAAGCACAAAGTTATCAGCACAAATATCAGAAAGTTAAAAAGTATAAAAGAGAAGTAAATAAATATAATCGAAGAGCTCAACATTATCTTGAAAGTCAAGGTAGACAAGATACCTGCTGCTCTGATCCATTTCCATGTCAGAAGTTCTGCTTACTTTTCTTTCGGAATAGAGTCCCCGCCCGCCAATTCGTGTTTTGGAGCTGCTGATGTCATCTCCCTAGTAGATCAAATGGAAGCCGAACAAGAAGAAGCCAGTCTTAATACATTATGGAACACTAATTTGTATGAAGTACATTAAAAAGCATATGGGCCTGGAGAAATGGAATGAAATTTGGCATTCTCAAACATGGGACCCTGTATCTTCTTTTTGAGTGCTCTTTACCGTGTAGGAAAGCAGTTGAATAATTTGTGTCTAGGTTGTACACGGGTTTTCTTCAATTCCGAAATATTAATCTATGTAGTGTATATACGGGTTTACTTCAATTTTCTTACAGAATAGAATTGCCCCTCAACAGCTGAAGCTGCTTATGACCAGCTTCAGGAGAATGTTATTAGCTGCTTAAATTAAGAGAATCAGCAGCTGAACTTGTCAATTCAAACACTTAAAGTGGTGATTTTACTGAAACTAAGGTCAAGTTATTTTTCAAAAGTGGTTGAACACGCACACACAGAAATTGGTTCCAGCTGGGACTTGGAAAGAAAAAGAAACCAAATTTACATGGTAAAGCATTTATCTGCTATTCTGTATGTAAAACAAAATATGAATGTCCATGCTTCCTAGATACAAGCAAAAACACAACAGCTACAGTAATTGAGATATAATTAAGTACAAACAAAACAGGCGAAACACTATTAAAAAACTTCGTTTTTAAAAAAAATAGTAAAAAAAGAAAGAAAGAAAACGAAAAGGTAATTAGTACATGGGCATCCACTACTATTCTTTTCTAACATGTCATATATATATGCTCTAGCCATAAAATAATTCCATGCCTCCCGGCACCCGGTCACATGGAAGCACAAACCTTACGATCAAATGAAGAAAGAAAGACATACCCAAAGAAAAAATGAAACTGGGCCTTATGATAACCTTAAGAACAGCAGATAATTTGATCCCTATGATGAAAACTTTGCAGGAATAAAATAATAAAACAGCGCATTTGAGTATTCACACACATTTCTGTATACATAAATATATTAAAATAAAATAAGAAACCGAATGCATTAATAAATAGTGAGGATAAATACACTGCAGATTCTCAGAAATGTCCCACATGCTTCAGAACATTACCTGCTGAAGTGAGGCTGCCTTAGCACTGAAATTCAGCCTCAAGAAATTCGGCCTCTTTCTTCAGTTTCCGTATCCTTTCGAGATCAGAACAGGCAGCTTTTAGATGCTCCTTACCAGAACTAGAGCTCGATACATGCAGCTCCTGAAGTAACACGCATCACAACAATCATACTCATTCCTCTAGCATAAGATAAGTCATACGGACTGGTTCACTATAATGAGCTATTGAGCATTGCACCTTAGCATTGCATAATTCCATAGATACATAAAGATAAAAAACTCTGAAGCACAATGAAGGATAGACTTAACAAATCATAAACAAATAATTAATAATAATAAATAAATAAATAACAAAAACAAAAAGAGCAATGCTTCTCTACCGGATGGTGAAAAGAGGTATGCGTAATATATAAAGGTTTGATTTTAGAATTTACTTCCACCAAACAGAAGTGGTGAGTTTAGTTCGCTTGCATTTGACATAATAAATGAACTGTTTGTAGAGAGATTTCCTGAAATGAAATGCAGAATACCTTATCAAACGACTCGGATCCATTATCAACTCGTACATAATCCCTGTAAACAAAGTCTGAGCATGAAAAGAATTTCACAAAAGAGGTAGCTGCAATCACTTGAGTGAAGTCGGTGCGGTGAGTGAGGCATCACTTCATATAAAATTTGAGTCCAGCTGCCCCATTCACACACACACGAACACCGAACGTGCACACATGCATGAATGCATAAGCACGTGCGCGCAAAGATGCAAATTAGTTGATTAATTGTGTGCATGTGTGTGTATACAAACAAGCAGATGTACATTCTATACATTATTAACTTCCACTTAGGATGGAGGAGAAATATCTTTTCCTACTTTAACTTGCCTTTGTATCCCCAGCTCTTCCATCCATGCATTCAATTTGTTGTGCCTGAAAAACACATGCACACATGCAAAGAGCATGTTAAATAACTGGAGAATCCAGCATATTGAATTTTGAAAACTATAAACGCATGTACCCTTTAGAAAGAAATCCAGCTGCCTTGACATTTGAGGGATTTTTCAGCCATTTACTGTACTTAATAAAGCTTTGGATCCAGTGAGAGCACACATCTAATACTGTAGGAATAGCTTCTGCATTAGGTGGGTGTTCTTTATATTTGTGCTCAAGCGTGCGCTTGGAGGAACTGCTGATGCCTGGATAAAATGAAAGCCAGTCTAGCTCTTCACAGACAACCTGTTATAACAATGGATTTTGAGGTTCATTAACAATGTAACTTCATTTTAGTGTTGATATATTCTTCAGTCTAACCTCCACATACAGTTGGTAAGAGCTTATTGCTGACAGCTGAGGATAATATAGCACGCTTCCCCCAATCAGGAACCTGTTTGGGGAACAAAAAGCATACAAGTTACATTACACAAAACAAAAAAGAAAAAAGAAAAAGGAGCATCGTTTACATAGAAATTCTACCTTAAAAATCCTTGAACAGGTTCATCGATGGTCTCATATCCATTAGCAATTAGAAACGACTGTGTGCTTCTTCCCAAGGCAATGAAGAACCCAAATATAGCCAAATCTCTCTCCAAAACCTCCAATCACCAAATAAGGCACTTTCAAAGATGGGCTTTTATCAATGAACGCAAAAATAAATTCTTTAGGGCATCTTCTTTATAAAAACAGACTTAAATGGGACTTTATCAAAGAAGTCCAGCATAATCCAGTAGCTTTGGGCTAAATATGTGTAGAAACAGAGAGTGTGAGAGTCTAGTAAAAGCTTAAAGACGTCCTATTTTGATAAAACCATAACATATTAGGACGCATGGTTTGTAGTTTGCCAATCAAAAGCTAAACCAAGATCTACGAATCAACTTGGCAAACTGAGTGTGAAAGCGTACACCATTCAGCTTTTTTCCCCAGAAGTACCCAATTTTACAAACACTTGAACTCAGATATCAGATAAACGACACGTGCTTAAAGTCATAATCGGATTGCAGACTACTTATACCAAAGAGCAGGAAAAATAGCGCCAGAAAAGGCTGCCTGCTATCATCAGATAATAATTAAGCTACGTGCACAAAATCATTCAACCAAGCAAACATGTGGGTTCCCCAGATTAAACATCACCCACTCGTTCAATGCAAACAAATATGCCATAAGATTGTAAGCCTGTACACAAATCAGTTATCAAAACATGTCAAATACTAGGTCACCAGTTCAAGTATCAAAATATTTGAAAATCTAAATGGAAACTTCTTTAAAAGGTAACCTCAATACTTTCACAGGTGGTGAGCCTAGACCATATCCTCTCCCGATCTATAGCTCGCTGCAGCTGCTTTTGCACTAAGCCCACCCAAAACATAGTCTCGTCAGCGTCTAACTCGTTCGTTCTACATGTAGCAGCCCGAGGACCAAAATGAACGAGAAATTCTCTATGCAGACCAATTTCCTTGATAGAGCGATAAGCTTGGCGAAGTGGGACAAATTCAACCAGCATGTCCATCAATCTGCCAGTTATATCCGGAACCATGGAAAAAAACTGGGGACAAGAAACTTTTGTAGGACCAAGTTTCGTAATTGCTGCCAAGCAATTGAGTGCAAGCATGAGAAGTGATACGTCACTTGAATTGGTTGAAACTGCAGCTATGCCTTTTGTATACCTAAACGATCAGCCAACTCATGACTGGGTTTTGTGAATATAAATATTGTTTAGCACTTTTGTAGGTTCTTACTTACAATGCAGTAGCTGCAGCAAATCGTTGTTCCTTCACAAAATAATTAACAAAACTGGTCACCACAGCTGGGATTTGCTCAGACCAAAACCAGTCATAAGCTTCAGGCTTCTTGGATGATAACTTCGCTGCTATTACACTCTCCAGAGGGGCAGATTGCCGTGAGAGGCTGCATGTTGCACAACCAAAGCGTCATAAATAATTTTAGAGCATCATATGGAAACTCAATCAGAGGTATCAGCAACGTGAATCAGAATCATCAAGCCAAGACCACATCATGAGAATTTTAGAGGGGAACAATGAAACGCCCGATAAGCCTAATCATAGCTGCTGAGAGCAAGCTCCAGCACAAAGTGTGACAAAGGCAGGGTCTACATCAATTGGTTTTAATGAAAACACGCCTTGCATTTGTCCTGAATAATGCATGGTAGTAACTAGTAAGAAATGCATTGGTCAACAACTCAACCCAAGAAACATATGATCTTCTATGCGATTAGGAATTTAATAGGATCTATTATGTTTCTCCAAGCAGCTCACTAGAAGATTGTTTTTCACTGATCTAATAATATTCCTTCTTTACTCTAGTCTTCCATACTTCTCCAGAAATATTTTGCAAACAAATGATGATTTTCCTATTTCTAGTGATGGAGTGTCACAGTTTGGAGTTTCCGAAACTTTTTCTGCTTAACCTAATGTTAATGATCTAGACTAAAGTGAAACTCAGAAAAGAAAATGTTTGAGTACTGAAATTGTTAAGATTACATTACTGTTCGCGCTTAATACTAGAAGCATACGTATTTATGTGCTTTCCTGCAATGAATCAAGCCCTGTAAACCAAGTATTTCGCTTCAGGACACTGTTGCGCTGGGGGTTGCCTTCGTAACAGCTCTATCTTGCCTTCTTAACAGCTCTATAACTGGTTTCCAGTCAGACACATGTAAGCATGAAATCCACAATTTACCAGAACTCTTTGTTTAATACGTAAGAACTAATCTAGATTGTGTCAAAAGATAATTAGCGAGAACCTACATCTATGGAGAAAATAGTAGCACAAAAAATTTACCCTTCTACATTTCATCTAAACCAACTATTATACAAAATTTTAAGGCCATGTAATGGAAAAATAGACATGTTAATTCAATTCGCATCACTTATGCTTGAAGCATACAATAGAGCTTGAATATAATTCAGCAATGAACAATGACACAGAAAATCATTCTTGACAAATAATATTTGCACTCATGCAAACCCTTTGTTACATGCATTGTGTGAGGTAGCGAATTGTCTTCTCACGTGATGTTATTCACTTAACTGGGAAAAACAAATTTTCAGGACAACCATAGAACATAAAAGAAACCAACTAATAATGAAAGCTAGAAATTAAAGCGCTGAAAGCGGACCTAAAAATATGGAATGGGGAGAATCTTGGGGATTAAAGAACCAAATTATTACAAACTTCTAGTGAAGTAAGCAGTCTCGGATTTCACATGATTCTTACCTTCTTTGTACAAAGACATTGGTGTCTCTGTCTCTCCCATCTCCTCGCGATGAAATCTCTTCAGCTGCTTGCAGAAGAGAGTACACGGAAGCCTGAAAACATTTGCAGTTAGCATATCTAGACATCGTACACCAGAAAGGATTGACAAACAAAATTCTTCAGAAACTATCAAATATAAGAATGATCTGATATAAGTATTTTGCAACACATTGACCATTTAAGATTCGTGCAATGATATATTCATCCAAAAGGAAAAGAGCAAAACTTTTCAATATTATGTTTTTCTCTCTTTTTGGCAAGTCTTTTCTTTTGCATTGTAACAGGAGCTTTGTTAAGGGACACTCCATATGAGTAGATCTTCAGATGAATTGGTCATATATTTCAAGTTAATGTGTCATCTGGGAATCAGGAATTCAAGGAGGTAATGAATCTTTCCTTACAATGGTTGGGAATTTATGGAGAAATCCTCTTCATACTTCATGAATAGTATGTATAGCTTTGATTCAACACAGCAAATAGTGTGTCATAGATTGACGGAGAGAAAGGTTAGGGAAAGTAGAGTTAGCAATCTACTCCCGCATTGCACTAATCTATTTATAAGGGCAAAACTTTATCTTAAGGATAAAACAAGCAATTGTTAGAAATTAATGATGAAAATAGTGGAGGTAAGAGCTGACAGTAATATCTAGGAAATTTTGCATGTAGGACACTGGCCCCATAGGTTAAATAACTCAAACCAGAACAATTATGTCATCTACATACAGTCATTGTTGCTAAAGATTCATCGTGTTTAGTGTTGAAGCTTTTCAAACCCCTTTCGTTTGTAGTCGAACAGGCTTCAGTCTTCCAAAAACAATCAAATACAGTACATATGCAATGTATAGTCAATTATCGGATGAAGTGAAATAAAAAAAGCACAGACAAACAGCTAATTTCAAACTTTTGTAAATTTATGAGCACATAAGCATCTACTTAAAGGCTTTAGCTTAAAAAATTACATTGTTGAAAAGATGCAATTAAGCCTTACAGTAATTTACTCTTGTCATTTCCATATCTACCGATTGGAGCAACTAAAATTACTACATAAAATTAATCAGAATGCCAAACTGCAACTGTTTTTAGCATACTCCTTTGGTTCCAAATTAACTGGATGCATTACTTCGTATTTGGAACGAATAGAAATTATTTTCACAACGGACAACATAATGAATTGGTATGGGCTATAGGAAAGCTAAGGAAACTGATGGCATTAGAATGCCCACAGAAAGAACACATGAACTGTACTCGGAATAGTACAGGTTTGTCAAGACTCAAGAAATTACTCCAGCAGACTTTGGATGCATCATAATCTCATCACCGGTTCCACAGAAACAAATTAAACATGAAAAGGAGGTTTGATATATTGCAACTTGATAACTTCCTAATTGGATTTCTAGCAAACCTGATAAGATAGTGCTTTAGCCCAAGAATCCCTGTCCACTCCAGGCCAAGCAAGTGAGAACCAAGATGTCTTTGATAAAGAGTATTGTTCTCTAATAGCCAGCTCAAATACCCTTGCAGCATCATGCAGTAATGGAACCAAACCAGTATCTAAGTCTTCATCCTGCAAAGACTGATTTAACATGTACCTAATTTCCTCAACATCATCAGTCGTTGATTGGGGGCTACCATTCACTGTCATGCCATCATCAGCAGAAGAAAGAGGCAGGAGACGATCTATCCTTCTTACTCTATGAGAGGTAATGGATTCTTTTGTTGAATTTGGAGACCTGTTGTCTGGGTAGAATTTATCATATTTCGTATGGAAAAGCCTTACCCGACCCTTCTTCCTCGTGTGACAATGGTTAAACATTAGATAATACAAGCTTATATCCTTGCCATTAGAAAGGAATGGGCTTGGTTTAACTGGAGGCCTTGAACTTGAAGAGCTGCATGTAAGAGGTACAAGGATGAGCCACAAGCACAAACAAACAGGGAAAGAAGAAGTGTCATATCAGGATTTGTACAGTGAAGATAAGAACATGATGCTTCCTGAAATTTTGAAATAAACTGCAACATAACACTTTCACCAATATGGCCCAGAAACCTATACAGAAGTACATATACATTATTATCTTTCCATTCTCCTCAAGATGGCAGACAAAGATGTTTGTTCAGCTCATCCAATAAGAATGACAACGATCATCATCAACATGAAGCAAGTCGCAACTACTAAAAAGCAAAAATCAACGAATAAATAAGGAATCTGTTCCTCCACCATCCCCATACTTTTACTTTTACAAGTGATGACATCATTATTCCCGTTCAAGAAAACAATAACGATAATAACATATGCAGATTACTAGAATAAAATACTTTTAGTTAATATTACTGCTTAGTCTAGTAACTAGCCACAAGTAGCTACGGATTTCACACCACATTTGGTACAACTTAAGTATTTCCAGACAGCCAACTCAACTACATGTTCGATGCTTATTAACCGTGTCTTTTTTGTTGAAAAATGAAATAATACTTCGTTAAGGAGTATGAACGCTTCAATGAATGAATACAAGCACTATTTGTATACTTACATAACCATATAAGTCGCTGTATATCTTCTCCTACAGATTTATTCCAACTAGTATTCAATCAATACATGTCACCATATGTCTTTAACACATCTGTTTTCACTTATCCTCAATTTGTCGAAACAACGAATTTCATTAGGCAATCACTTTTCAATACACCTTCTATAAAAAAACTGCAGAATATTTAGTAAAAAAAAACAATTTCAATTGCGAAATGCAAGTTCACCTTATCGTATGGAAATCAAAAACTACGCCACAAAAGTAACTAACTAACTAAGTAACATGTTCAACGTCAAACAGTAAAAACATTCAATTCAACAAATGAAACATAATCAGGTAAACGGAGTAAAACTAAACGAATTGCCAAAAGCTGAAGAGAATAACATGAAAAGAAAATGAGTTTTCACCTGGATGAGAACAAGTTTCGGTGATGCGCTTTGAGCGACATGGAAGGAAACAGGGATCGTGTTCAGCAGAGTAGAGAATCTGTGGCTTTTGTGAGTTTCGTATTGATTTTGATAATAAAAATTGAGTGAAGTGAGAGCTCAGCTCAACTCTATCCGAAGACGTGGGGGGTAATTCATCACATGATGAGACGGGGGTAGTTTCGTGGACCGATCCAAAGGCCCAATCACACCATTCGAAAGGTTGCTTTGCAACTGGATCTGTTATGTTATGTGAGCTAATACTCAACCCGTTGAAGTTCGAATTTCAACCGACTGATA
>JAYMSH010000463.1:0-11102 GCA_036897905.1 Aragoa cleefii | reverse complement strand
AATAGCTGAATCCGAATAGAGTAATATTCCACGAAATGTCGCGGATCACAAGAATTAAGATCAGAGTATTGTGCAGAAACTAAAACTAAACCAGCTTCAAGCCTAACGAAAAAACTTCGCAATTCAGTTAAAGAACTACATAGGCTATGTTCAAGACTCCTGAATGTCATGATAAAAAATCCATTCTGATACAAGGAACATTCGGCAGTTGCAGGTAGTTAGATAAAGTTTATCCTCATGCTGCAGCCCGTAGCATCTGATCAAAGTGCCACACCCCTGGAAGTAACGAAAAAATAAAAGTCAAGAAATTATACATCTGTTAAAGCTATAAAACACGAATAATAGGCAAACGGCAAACCACAAGCAAATAGGAAAAGCATACCATGGCCTTTGCCGACCCTTCTCAACTGAGCAACAAATTCAGATATCTTCTTGATGGCTTCAACCTGAATGTTTGTGGCGTATTAGTAAAATGGCGTGCGAAAGAATTGGAAATTTCTATCCCTAAAATCATAAAGATGTGAATTTGGTACCTGCTCTGCTAAAAATTCACTCTCCACAAAGTCTGTTAGTTGAGCATCATTGTTATGATCAGCAATCTGTCATTCATTGGAAACAGAATATTGAAACATCAAAACTAGATTGTAGAGACAAACTGCATATTTAGATTTACACTACTGCGTTGAAATGACAGCCAATGCCAAAGAAAAGTATCGGAATGGTTACAAGGGCAAGAGGCATAAAAAGCAAAAGACTGTGTTACGAGTTATCAGCTGAAACATGAAGCTGTTTTTTACCTTGTGCAAATTCAGCAGTTTTTCGTTTGTCAATTTTTCAAGGGACAAAGCAAGTTCCATTGCTGAAATCAAAAGGGAAATAAGTTAGCATTGAAAGTCAAACAGATTCATCCTCACATGCAGCAATGCCTTAAGAAAATAAAGGTAGATTTCTATAGATGCATGGATTACGTAAAGTAGTGAAGCTGTCGTTATTTAGCACTTGTGATACAGGTGGTGGAATATTTATCCTGTTGCATTTGACAAAGCATCAGAAGCCAATATTTGTAAGATGGATCATAAGAAATATAGTATTATAGAACGCACAAAGTGCCTGTATCCTAGTAACTGTTGAGGGGTGTGTGCGAAACTGAAGGATGCAAACTAGAGTCATGACTCTCGAGTCCATGAACTTCACTGACAACATAGACAACCTCATGATAAGCAAAAGAAAATCACGAGCATAAATACCATGAGAAGCATTCTAAAATTGAATGCAAACGTAATGAAAGAACCTTGTGATAAGCAAACCAACAAATGAGAAGTATAAAACCATCAAATAATTTAAGACCAGAACAAGCTTAACACAGAGTCCATGAACTTCACTGACAACATGGACAACCATAAACTGGAACCTTGGAAATAAACAGCTCAAAGCAAATTACAGAGCATAGATAGCAATATAAACTTACCATACAAAGCATCTCCTTTTTCAAGGTGGTCGTAGTCAGACATTGGCATCATCATAGACTGTAGCTTAACCTTTCCACCTCGCTTGTTCTGCTCATCATCATCACAAGAACAGAAGTTCAGAGACAGTGTCTATCAATAGCAAGAGATCAAAGTTCAAAGCGCTTATTAAGATAAATGCAGTACCTGATACTCCATAAACTTCTCTGCATGCTCCCTCTCTTCTTCACTGGCTTCCTTAAAGAACCTGTTTCATTATTGTGAACATGTCAATATAAATAACTGTGAAGACAAGCAACAAAGAGAACAACACTACGACTAGTTAGGGATCAAGAAATTACTTGGCAAGCCCCTTCAGTGCAACATTATCCCTGTCGAAGTAGGCATACATCGCGTGATACACGTACGACACATTGTACTCCACACTGCCAATCAACAATTGAAAAAAAATCAGAATTGTAATAGTAGTTCAATGTGAGAATTGCAAACCTGTTCGACTCTGTCATTTCTAAATGCTAAACACTATTCGAACTAATAAAGAAAAAATCTCTAAGACTCTTCTGCAATAGCTACTTAATAAGCATTTTTCAGCTTCTGCCTTCTACAACTGAAGGAGCAGCTATGAAGATTTCCGCTTGTCAAACATTCATTAAGTCTTCAAAAATACTATACGCTTGAAATCGACAATACTCAATCTACATGTTTTTTAGATTCTACAACCTAAACCAACTATGAACAAAAAACGGACAATCGAAACAACAGCACTGAATCGACCTATTTTTCAACTTCTACAACTGAAAGACCAGCTATGCGAGTTTTTCAACCTTTAACCCGTAATTCATAGCACTACAAAAACCTACCATACAGTCGAAACCACACCAAATCAGCATCTCTTCATAAAAAACGGTGAATCTACTTATATTTCAATCTCTGCAACTGAAATATCAGCTATGAGAGTTTCTCAAGCGTCAAACAGTAACTCCTAGCACAACTTACCAAAACATACCGTACAACCAGAACCACACTAAATGAGCATTTATAATCATAAGCAACACGAACACATTCAAACTGATAACCGTAAATCTAACAGATCGATCCAAAACAAGCATCAACAACAGAAAAAAACAATTGGACCGTACTTGATCTGTTCGTTGATAGCAGATTCACAAGGGTCAGAGAATTTGTGACGAGCGAGAGAAGCTTCTAGACCACTCTGAACGAGCAACAACTCCTTCTTCACTTCTTCGAACGGCTGAAAAACAACATCCAGAATCGTTGCCTGATGGTTGGCATTTGCTGCATTGTTCACAACAACCAGATTTCGCGGCCGCAGAGGCAGAGAGCCACCAGAAACCGACGAAGAATGAAGGAGATGATTGTAGCGTCAACATTTTCAGGAGAGAATCTAATTTTGAGTTTTAAAAAGCTTGACTGAGGGAAACTGGGCGTTGAAGAGTTACAACTGCTGGGAATCTGTTGGTGAGAAGTTAATGGGGTATTGGGGTTGGAGAAGAGTGACAGTCGTTGGGTGGTTTCCGGTGATGAGGCAGTCGTCGGCGACGTGTTGGTAAGGTGGGTGGTGTGACGAAGGAGGCGGTCGGTGTTGCGTTAATTTTCAGATCTAGGCGTGGTTGTGCGTGTGGAGGTGACTGAGTGTTGGTGGCGTGGAGCGGCTGGAGGTGTGGTGGCTGATAAACTAAATAGTGTGATGTGTGTGAATTCTGTTTACGAAATTAGGGTGATATAAAAGTTATGGGATTGTAACGACTTGCCCTTGCAACTTTGGTATATGTAATGATGCGTTTCGAAAATACCGGGTCGGGTGGCAGACCAATTCAATTGGGTTCGAATATATTTTTCTTTATGAATTTTTGTAAGATTCCTAAATCTAAACCTTAAAAATTGAAATGAAGATGCCCACGAGGAACATTCATGAACCACGCGCCTGATTTCTCAACACAGAAATCCAATCATTCACCAACAACCACGTCCACGTGTCACTCTCCCTCCATCTTCGTCAAAATTCCGTCCACCAAAAGAAAAATTCCCACTTCTTCTTCACCCACTTGAGATGAAACATCACCCATGAACGCTCTAATTCGACGAGTATTCGGATCCTTATCCAACCGTCGCCGCACCGGACCGGTCAAACCCGATCACCGACTACGACCGGTTCATCCAAATGATGTACGTCCAGTCGTCGTCGACCGGCGAATTCGACCGGATTCCGATTGATATTTTTATGCAGATTTTAAAATTGATTGGTCCGAAAGAGGCGGCAAAGCTTAGGGCGGTGTGTAAGTCGTGGAAGTTTCTAGTGCCCGATAATCGGTTGTGGATTTACTTTCTTCAGAATCAGCTTGAGCCTTGGGATTCCATTTTCTTCGCGGAAGTTCACTTGCGATACGGATATCCTCTTCGGTATTGATTTGTTCGATTATTCATTGCTCAAGCTCATTTGTTATGTCGATTGTTGATTGAGCTGTTAATTATGTGAAGAATTGATCGTTTTGCTACATAACGCGGTGTCACTAGTTACTAGGTTGTTTTCTAGGATTAGTGCAGTAATCAAGAATCTAGAGCTTGTCTGAAGTGGAAATTGGAGCTTAACTAGTAAACTAGCAACTTATTGGTCTGATGTGAATAGTTGATCATTTTGCTGCACGGCTTGTCAGTAGTTATTGCATCGTTATCGAGGGTTGCTGTCTGAGGGGAATGTAGATGAAGATATTGTTGAACTAATATTTCCATCAGAGAACGTGGTTAACGGAACGGAACCTGTAGGAAAGAATAGCATTTTTTACTTGAATGTTGCTTTACTTGCTCCTAATACCTCTGTGTTACTCTACGATAGTCGTTTATATATGGATTTTGTAGTAGCTGTGCAGTAATTAAGAATCTAGAGCTTGTCTGACGTGGAAATTGGAGCTTCGCTTGTAAATTAGCAACTTATTGGTCTGATGTGAGTAGTTGATAATTTTGCTGCACAGCTTGTACTAGTTATTACATCGTTATCTAGGATTACTGTTCGAGCCGAATGTAGATGAGGATATTGTTGAACGGAACCTATAGGAAAGATTAGCATTTTTTACTTTAATGCTGCTTTACTTGCTCCCTCTAAGATTAAACATGATTAATAATGTAGAGCTGGTCTGACATGGGAATCGAAGCTAACTGTATAAACTAACTCATTTTAGATGCTTGATTATGATTGAAAAAAACTCACATACGAGTTTAGTTAATTTCAAGATGCAGTGTCGTAGCATCAGGTGTTCAGGTTGCAGCTAAATACATGCAATGGTAGGTGCATTTGCAGTTACAATAGTTTAATCATACTTACTGAATTCTAATTGCCTTGCTATTCCTGATCAGGCTAGTCATTTACTACTATCTATGCTTGGCAATAGGAAATTCTAGTATCCATTGGGTTCTTGGGAGCCCTTCAGTGAATATTTGTACAGTTTTCATGAGCAACATGCACATTTTGCGCTATAAGGTCGCCAAGTGTATTGTTATTCTTTAATTTGAATTTTTTTGCCTTTTCCAGTTAAGAAAATTAGATTGGCATGATAAAAATATCCTTAAGTAGAAGCTAAACTAACCAAAAACAGTCAAAAGGCTCGAACCCATTCTAGCTCCTCCTTGCGAGACTGACTTCGCCATGTCAGGTCATCAACCCTTCTTGAAGTTCCTTCCTTCTGCAGATAGAATTACATCTTCTTCTCTATTGTTGATTGAGTTTCTCCGTTCACTGTTTCATCATTTCCAAGAGTTTCTACGGTCTTGGGTCTTCTTGAGTGTCCCCCATCTGCACTCCTTGGCTAGGTCCTCTTTCTTCTTCAGACAGGATTAGGCTATCTGTGGAGTTTGGAGGGTCCAGAGAGATTTTGGTAGTGGTAGTATTTTTGTGGGCTTTTACACTTGAAATGTAATTTCTGAGTGGAATTAACTACTAACCAATTGTCGGTGGGGTATGGTGTAGTTTCTAAATTTCCTCTTTGGGTCAATGTTGTTACTTGTGCAAAATACCAGATACTAGTTAGTCCTGTGCTTGTGTGACATTATTTCTTTCCAATAAGCTTATCACTTAAAATAGTAAATATGAAACTGGAAAGGGGACGCTGGGATGGAACCTGTGGGAGAAAACTGAAGTATTGGAATGCTGCTTTAACTTTTCTATCTTTTGTGTGTGTGCCCACGTAATTCTGAGATCTAGTTTCTGATGGAATGAGTTAGTTTCTAAAGATGAGCCTGTCATCTTGAATATAGAAGGGCGAGTGATTGATGAACATATTTGTGGGTGAATCATACCACACTGCCATTCCTAATGCCTAATTGTTTATTTGCAGAGTCTTTCCTGCTCAGGTGTCTGACCTTTCATTCATGCATATATATGGTCAACGTGTGCAAGTCCCTGGAGCTATTATAATTGACGGTGTGTATCTAAAGCTTGGTATTAATCAACTAATAAATCAGAATAGGTTACTAATCTGTACCAGACAGTTCACATTCAGAAATACTACATATTTCTAGCTCTTCCTCGCTGTTGGTTCTTTGGTTCCATCATTATGTTATTGTATTTATCGACTCTTTGACTATTGAAGATGGGTTTGACTGCTGACAAAAATAGGCATGGATCACTTAGAAGACTGATGTTTAGATTATGAAAGGAATTGACGTTGTCATACTTTGGAATAATTTGTTTTCAGTTAGTTTTGGGACTTAATTGCTTACGTAGAAATTGATTGGATACACATGTACTACTTTGCAGGTGGATCAGGGTATTGTAAATATGGGTGGAGTAAATATCTTTCTCCATCTGGGCGGTCAGCAACATTTTTGGTGGGCTTGATATATAATACAGTTGATATAATGCTTATATTGGGGAATCTGCTGATCGCTAATCTTGGAACATAATCTTATTTTGATAATGTTCATTTGCAGGAATTTGGTAACATTGAGTCCCCGATGCCATCTAGACTGAGACATTTCTTTTCAACAATTTGCAGCCGGTACTCTTTTGCAAGCTTTCTGCTGGCTTCATGTGGCACCATCATATTTAATGGATTAAGTCAAAATCATTTCCCCCCTTCTAAGTTTTTCACCTTGAAATTGACATGCAGGATGCAGGTGAAAACATCTGCACAGCCAATTGTTGTATCAATCCCACTTTGCCACTATGATGGTTAGCTTCAGAGCTACGTTTATTTGGGATAAAAGGAAATTTATGCAACAAGAAATGGACTTTGTTTGTTGGTTTCACCATGAGATATCCAGGAGAAGTGTTCTAGAAATAAATCATGCAACATTTAGTCTTTTGCTTAGGAATTTCTGGTTGGTGGCGCCATGCTCCTCTAATAGTATATTGATCTCTTACTAGGTCTTTGTCATCACAAAATTGTGCAGATACGGAATCTGCAAAAGCTTCTAGAAGACAACTAAAAGGAGCCATGTACTCTACATTATTTGATATGAATGTTCCTGCTGTATGTGCCATCAACCAGGTATATCTTCAGTGAGCCCTTTTAATCTGTCTTCAATTGCTAATTTTTGATTTAAGAATAGAAATCACAACCAAAAAGAAACAGAATGGCTAAAGGGTAGAAAAATGATAATCTGTGCTTTGGTCGTGTCATGAGCTAGAATGATACCTGTCTAGCTAGACATACATGCTGAATTCTTTCCCAGTGTCACACTATAGTGGATACTTATGTTCTGTTGGATCAATAGATGCTGTTTTTGTGGATTATGTTTCTTGAACTCTACATTTTATTATCTTCAACTTTAGCTTCATGATTCATTGATATGCTGTCATGCATAGGCAACTTTGGCATTGTTCGCAGCTAGACGAATTTCAGGAATTGTTGTGAACATTGGGTTTCATCAAACCCATGTTGTTCCAAGTAAGTTCTTCTGTTTCATAAAATATTTTGATTTAGATATTTGATGTGCAGTGAGGCATCTAACATCTGTTACATTTGACATGATTAGTTTTATTTCCTTAAATGAGTGTCGACCCTTGTTGTTTTAACAGTATTACATGGCAAAGTGATGCATAAGGTGGGTGTCGAAGTTACAGGAATGGGGGCTTTGAAACTCACGGGATTTTTTCGGGACCGAATGCAACAGAATAACATTCATTTTGATTCACTTTATACTGTACGTACATTGAAAGAGGTATGCAATCTCTTTTCAGCTGATCCCTTAACTTTATCTAGAATTTCCTCTGTGGAGTTCGAAATCATTTTGAGATTTTAATAAATTTTGACTCCAGCCTCTTGGGTATTGACCCACAGCACCTATGCTAAGTTGCTCTTGATTATGAAGCTGAATTATCCAAAAACACAGAAGCATCTTTTGGAGTCACGTCAAACAGCTGGTTTACACTTTCCAAGGAACGTTTTCATACAGGAGAAATATTGTTCAAGCCTCGCATTGCAGGAGTGTATGTAATCTCCTTATTTTGAGAGTCCACGTCTTCAATATGCATGCAATGGCCTTTATTTACTGATGGTCATATAAAAGTTGCTGTGAAATCTTTTGAGGTTCACTAAGGGCAAGAACCGCAGGGTTAAAGGATGTGAATTGGACAATACTTAACGACGGAAAATCAGTTATTTTCAACTCTTTTGATCTTTCCTTACTTCTTGTCTGATTTCCGATTGGTTATTATGGAATTTACAGGCAGACAATGAGTCTACATCAGTGTGTCGCACTTTGCATGGATCACTGCCATGATGCTGAATTAACAGGTGATGGCAACTGGTATAAAACTGTGGTTTTGGCAGGGGGTAGTGCATGTTTGCCAGGACTAGCAGGTCTAAGCCTAACTCGTTAACTTATTTTAATCATGAACTTCACTGAGATCTGTGTAAAAGTAGGCTCTGTGTACAGATTATGATGATTTGATGTTATGTATCTACTCCAGCAGTAAGCTAACGCCGCGTATTGTTTTTCCCCAGAAAGACTAGAAAAGGAACTGTGCGAACTTTTTCCAGATCCAGTGTCCAATGGGATTCGAGTTCTTCCTCCACCTTATGGTGCAGATTCTGCCTGGCATGGAGCAAAGCTTATTAGCAGTGTAATTCCATCACACTCACTGTTACTGTTATTCGATTCTGATACATCACTGCAGCTTATGCAGAAGTCCCACTGTATGCGTAGCATAAGTTTGCTCTAGTTCTGTAGTTTGACCGGGGATGGAACTTTGTTTGGGACGAAAAATTGCCTTAATCATCTTTTAATTCTTAGTTCAGTTTGGTCAAAAGCCTGTCAAATCACCGGGTTGGTTTTACTTTTCAATCATTTAAACACGAGCTCGTCCTGCTCAAGGATATAACATTTTGAAATACTTTAGTTGATTTTGTGATTATGACTTTATTAGAACTCTCACGTGCAACTATTGCTACTGCATCTCATTTTCAAACACACAATAATCATGCATCTTTTCTATAAACAGCTGAGCACCTTCCCGGCATCCTGGTGTGTGACAAGGAAGCAATTTAAACAGTGGTCCAGACGCAAGATAATGTGGTGAAGACCTTCACATGCGGCCACAATGAGAACTTAAAAGCCTGTGAGGTAGATGGATGCCAATACTTGGCATTAGAAATGCTGCTATTTTTTTAGATTTAATCTTTGTTTGGCAAACTGCAGGCACACTTTCTTCAACTGTGGCTTCTGTAATATCAGTGTGAATGCCGCAGGATGAAGGGCGTACATCATACCTGATATCCTTACGTAAGCTATCTCTGTAGGTGCAGTAAATCTTTGTAACATCAGCAAATAAATGAAAAGTGATGTGTAAATTTTCTCAATGTATGCCAAACTGTTTATTTGTATAGGCCGAGCTACGTGTTAATATTCATGAGGTACAGAGTTTAGGATCACTCAGGCTGTTATAACTTATGAGGGATGATAAACTGGTTATCGTTGTATCAACTTCCTTGGGAAAATACGATGATTTCCGTTGTTCAAGTTTACTCCCAAGAAAGTTAACTATGAAATGTTTTATTCGGTTGTTTTCCTTTCATGTGTTATCTGACTCTTGTTTGACATGGATTCCGGAGGACTATCATCTGTTTGTATTCTTGGCTGCGGTTGGATTTCTATGATCACTTTGTGTTCTGTCGTCAAAGTTGGATACACAGGATTGATTTCTTTCATCAAGGAGGCTGTAGTGATACACTAGATTAGTGTTCATTCTCCAGCTTGGAGTACCTAATGATGCTGGGGTAAGAGTTCTTCTTTAGCGTTTGGACTTCGAAATCATAGGACATCTTACAGTACGCAAGCGAAATTTTCATGTGACCAGATGCCACGGAATCGATATGTAGAAAAGATCTAGTTAGGGCAATTAGAGTTATCTGAAACTGTACTTGAAATACTTAAAATCTTTATTGATGAAACCAGAACTTTTTCACCGTTTACAAAAATTGTAGCAAAAATGCAATTGAAGTTGGCACCACTGTCAAAAGTGTAAACATCAACACACCGCCGCAGTTAGGACTAGTTTCGTTCTTCGACAGTGAAGTTGATGGAGGTAGCGGGGGGCATTCAAGCCCATACTTCCCTTCGCGGCACTCATGGGCAAACAGGCCTGGTGGCTATTTCCCGGCGATGTTAATATAATTGAACATGATGTCCGCACATTCATTTGTCGGAATATCTTCGGCGAATGGACAAGCAAAGTCTTTGAAAGCAGCACAACAGGCTTCTGGAGAGTAGTTTGGTCCCTTGCACTGGCTGGTTATGGTGGTATAGTTCTAAACTCAAAGTTGACAGGGCAAGCTGCAAATCAACAGAGAAAATGTTTCAGCTCCTATGACATTAAAATCTACTTGGTGAATTTTGCAAAAGTTTGTCATTTATAGAACTGTTTCAATAATAACCTACAGAACTAGAAATATTGTTTTTAATGTCTTTTTAACTTGATTTGGGAAACTTATTTTGCAACAACTGCGGAAACAGTTTCAAATAATCTGAAAATCAGAAATGGTTACAAACAGTATGGTCTCGAAATGTGTTGGCAAAAATAATGCAAGAACAAGAAAACATTCAGGGTCATCTTCCATTTACAGAAACTAACTCCTTTCATACAATATTCAAGCATTTAAGGAAGAGATGTAAGACTTACGTTTCTTTGCTTGAAGAATTCTCCTTTCATCTAAAGCTGAAGCTCCAAATGTAGAATCTGCGAAAAGCTCAAACTCCGTAAGAACAGGAAATCTGATCAGCATTTATTTAGAGAATTAAATTAATACGAATCCCACAAACCTGAAACGAAATAGGAGGCAGAGAGACAGCTGAAAATGGATACACAGATAAGCACAATCAGAATACAGCTGAGACGAATTGAACCCATAATTCTTCTTCTTCCTCTCTCGCAGTTATCGAGTAAAGTGATTATGTATAAAGAAACCCAAGAAGAAAAATTATGCCTGGCGAGTTTGCTTGTATCAGTGTGTGTACGGAGAGAACCAGAAATCACAGCTCGACAACACTAAAAAGTGGAGGGGAGAGGTATCCCGCTGCTACTTCGTCGTCCCGCTAACCCGTAATTAATAGTTGTTACATGTGAAGCACGGATACGTGCAGCAGCCTTGCGTATCGTATCGGGGACGTCCCTGATACGCG